>PVJC01025668.1:0-24580 GCA_004026665.1 Murina feae | reverse complement strand
GGGGGGGGGCCTCTGCAGGGTGTGTAGGAGCAGTCGTCCTGGGTCCGCAGCCTGGCTCTGCCCTGGGGGCCTCCTCAGGGGCGTGTGGGAGCACCAGTCCAGCGTCTGCTACCTTCATCCACCCCCCAGGGGCCTTCACAGGGCGTGCGGGAGCATCTGCTACACAGTGCGGAGAATCCGAAGCCAGTTCACTGCCCGGCTCCACCCCAGGTGTGTTTGCTCAGCAGCAGGGCCCCACCGAGGGATCCTGCACCAGCGTCCGCCCCTGGCTTGCCACCCAGCTCTGTGCCAGGTGTGTCGCCTCAACGGTGGGGGCCCACCAGGAGTGTGCGATCATGGGTCCTCCGGTGGAAAACATCCAGGCCTGCACTCACCAGCCTTCCAACCCCCCAGTGCACGAACCCTGAAGGGGCTGTGGGCAGCCTGAAAATGGCTCTCAGCCCCTCACCCAGGCAGGCCAGGCACGCCAGCAGGTGGACATCCCCCCCGAGGTGTCCCAGACTGCAAGAGGGCACAGGCCGGGCTGAGGGACCCCCACCCCCTGAGTGCACAAATTTTTGTGCACTGGGCCCCTAGTTAAATAATATTTAAATATCAAAGTGTAACCATGTTCTTTAGCCTGGACTCTCAGAGGCAAAACCAGTATCTTCTGTATTTTAGAAAGATTTTTAAACAATGGCAGATATATGAACATGTGTTTAGCTAACACTTTAGAGTAACCAGAAAATTATCTTGT
This sequence comes from Murina feae, assembly GCA_004026665.1. Classification (NCBI taxonomy): domain Eukaryota; kingdom Metazoa; phylum Chordata; class Mammalia; order Chiroptera; family Vespertilionidae; genus Murina; species Murina feae. Next base: position 23,844 of record PVJC01025668.1, on the reverse strand, counting down.
ACAGAAAACAATGTGTATTATTCAAGGAATTATTACATATTCATAGTTTTTAAATATTGCCTGTATATACTATAGGAGGCTTAATTTAAATTTTATTTGTCAGGTTGCCTGCACCCTCACAAGAAAATTATAGTTGGATTCATAACAGCTTCTTTTATTAAGTAAACACAATTTCAATTACATCTAAAATACCAAATATCCAAATAAGCAGGGTTTTATTGGAGAAGTATAAGGTTGCCATGGGCACAGCTGGCTTTGAGCATTAATCATTTGGCTTTGACATCAACTTCAGATCTTCCCATGGTCATCCTTTAGTCTGTCTCTTATCCAGCATGTCAATAGATCCCTCTTAAATATGGTCTAAACCACCCACTCTTCTCCGTTCTCATTGTCGGTTCTCTAGTTCAGCCTACCACCGTCTCTCTCCCTGACTCATCTTATTTATCCTCTCTCCTCCGTTACTTTTTCCATGACACAAAGTCTCAGCTCACGCTGCTGTAACAGAATGCCATATATTCTGGTAGTTTAAACCTCAGAAATATATTTCTCACATTCTGAAGGCTGGGAGGCAATCAAATGATGTGTCTCGCTCACATCCATGTTTTTCTCTGTCTCTCCCCCTCCCTTCCACTCTCTTTAAAAATCAACAGAAAAATAACCTTGGGTGAGGATTAACCAAAAACAACAACAACAACAACAACAACAACAACAACAACAACAGAAACACAGTTCTACTTCAAAGGGTCAAGTTCTAATTGAAATCATAGATATGAGTGCTTAGAGAAACAGCACAGAATGAGAAACCTGTAAATATTTTTTATAATTATTCTTCGGGCTGGGAACATAAAAGTAGATAAGATTTGGTTTCCACTCCAAGAAACTCCAGGATAATAGAGAAGACAGGCAAGAACTGATTACAAAAAGTCTGGGCAATGCAAAGTGAATACCCAAATACAGGCTGCAATGGGATACCATGAGACGAGATCCCTAATTCAGACTGAAGAGGAAAGACTTCCAGGGCCAAGTGATATCTAAGCTTAGAAAAACTGAAGGACTAGTAAACAGTGTGAAGGGCGGGAGGCTGGAAGAAAGACACTGGCATCCTGGAGAACTTGCGTTCTGAATGAAACAGAGAGTGAGAGAAGCCAAAGGCCGTGATGTTGGAGGGGTCAACAGGGCCCCATCACAGCCCCTGACACCTGCCTGGAATTTAGTCGTGGCTCAGGAAGGATTTGTTTGTGCTGCAAAGGAATCTGCCCATTTTATGGATGAGACCAATGAAACTGGGAACATTCACAGCTTGCTGAGCCTGAAAAGAGCCCAGGGCCGCTGATTCTCAGCACAGTGCCCATCCTTTATGCCAGCTGTTAGACTGAGCATTTTGGAAAGGCTAGGGTCCCGCTCCTGTGAGTTGAGCTAATAATCACCCTCGTCAGGCTGGGCAACAAGGAGCTGCGGGTTGCAATCAGCTCCCTACCACCTTTGTTCTGGGATATTTTCTGAATTCAGCGGGGAAGGAGATACCCAAGGAAAGCATTCCTCCACTGGAAATTTGACAGATGAGGGAAAAGAGAAGCCAGGCCAAGGAGCCCACACTGGAGTCCTGGTTCATTTTGCTTTGCAGGAGCCTCTGCTTCCTGAAGGAACACAACAGATTTTTAAAAAACAAACAAACAAACAAAAAACCAAAACACTTTTATTTTTAGGGAGTGATTTGACAGGGGATGGTGACCCTGTGGAATCAAGCATGGCGGGAGAGGGGGGAGAGGAGGGGAGTGAACAGAAGTGGCCATAGAAAGAGTGCCATTTGGCTGAGCCAAGGGAGAAGAAGAGAGTAGAAAGAAAAGAAGTGATACTTGTGTTGGTCTCCAAGACTTTGTGAGCAATGGCCAGAATGTGGAACCTTATGCTGAAGCAAAGACAAACCAGAGAAAGAAAAAAATTGAGGGTGATTTGACTGAAATGACGAAGAAAGAGAAATCATGGTCTTTAATCTGCAAGGAAGTGTGCAAGTAGCATCAAAACCCTTTGTTCCTTGGCACGATACCCATTTTCCTCAGGGAAGGCCGTGGATAAAGGGTCTCTCAGATCTCAAAGCTTGAAGGCTCTTCTGTGGAACCATTAAGAGAGAGCCCTTTCATAGCCCTGTGCGCGGATGGGACAGATGCTCAGGATACCTAGGCTGCCGTGGGAATAAGGGGTGCGGGTGGGGCGGGGACTAGGATATTTTTAGAGGAGAGTGTGTGTTATGCGTAGATAAAAGAAGGGCATGCGTGAGAGACGGCTCAGGGATGGGGTGTCAGAGAAGGAACGGATTGCAAGAAGAAAATCCAAACTCTCCCTTTTTGGACATCAAAGGGCATTCATAGCCTGCTATGTGCTTTGCCATTTCTTCACACACTGCCATCGGCGCTCCAACCACTACACATGGAACAGGTGCATAGGGCAAAGTGCATGGGAAGTGAGGGGCGCCCTTGCCCGCTCCAGGCACATCATGCACCCAGCATCTCCCCGGGTTCACCAGCCTGGAAGCTCTCAGAACCCTGCACTTTGGGGCTTTTATAGAGGACGCTTACATAGGCGTGATTTGGTAAATCACTAGCTATTACCAATTAATTTCAAACTCCACTCCCTCTTCCCTTCCCAGAGGTTAGGGGCGTGGGACTGAAAATCCCAACCCTCGAATCACATGGCTGACTCCACTGACAAGCAACCCGTCTTTAGGTGGGATGCTAAAGTCACTTCATTAACAGAACAAAAGACACCTATGTCTGCTTTCTTCCATGGGGGAATTCCAAAGGTTTCAAGAGTTCTGTGCCAGATGGATGAAAGCCAGATGTGTATGTCTTAGAAATCATGTCATTATAGGCAGAAGTCCTCCTTCTTTGTCAGTCCTGGGGGAAGATGGCTGTTGAAATGCATGTTTTTGAAGCATACAGGATCTTCAGAAATGCACCCTCAAATAAACTTATTCTCATCGTCCATATTTTGCAGTTAGGAAATCTGAGCCCTGGGGAAAGAGGGGGGGTCACTTGTTCCGAGTCACGGCAGAAAGTGGCAGAAGATGGCCCTTGACCCCAGACAGTGTGGCTTCATGCTCTGCACTGCCCCCCTGCTTCTGGAGGGACGAAAGGCCAGCGCTCCGCTGTCCTCCCAGCTGCCCTGGGATGAGCCCAGGACTGACATTGTCAGCTATCAATCATAGAAAGCCACCTCACTTCCTCTATTGCTGGTGCATTTTCATTGCTGTCAAGATTAATCAGCAACCTCAACATTATCTTCTTTTGGACTTTCGCCACAATACAAACACTTATATGTATCCAATGTATGCCAACGTGTTTAATTCAAATTTATACACCAGTGATCTTTCCCTTACGTCTTAATTGCATTATGCTCCCATTTACAGTTATCTGGTCAGATTCAATTTATATGCAGGAGCATGTGGTCAGAGAAATGAGCAGTGGCATTGATGAACCCAATCTTCCCCATCTGTTTGAAGCAAACTTTTGTGTGATGTCAAATAGAGTTTTTCCTTCAAGGAGTGGGTTACCCTTTAGACATGAGTCATGTGACTCACGGGAAAGAGAACGGATGTCAATATCTGTGTGCCTGACTGCACACTAAAGCTTCGCAGGGTTGTCTCACTTAATCCACACAGCCAACCTCCAGGGAAGTACATTTGTCATGTGTGCATTTAAAGGTGAACACATACACACATTTATAGAGAAGGTGGTAGTGCCAGGCTGGTGCTGCTCAGTGGTTGCTATGAACCAGGAGGTGACGGTTCGATTCCCGGTCAGGGCACATGCCCAGGTTGCACACTCGATCCCCAGTGTGGGGCGCACAGGAGGCATCTGATCAATGATTCTCTCTCATCATGGATGTTTCCATCTCTCTCCCCCTCTCTCTTCCATTTTTAAAAGAAAGTGGTAGAGTAGAATCCAAAACCTACCAGGACTCCACATCCCACCAGTGAACATCAGCAAAAATAACCAAAACAAACTTCTTCCTGGACAGTTGTAGCCCTGGAAGGGCTGCCCGGCCCGCTGAGCTGCAGCACCAGTAGATCAAGTGACTTTAAAAGGGGAGCGGAGCATCTTCCCTGTCAGAGGTGTGAGACGGTCTCCATCCCTGCGGAAGGCAATGATTCAGAATCAATAGACCTGGCAGAAGAGAGCTTCTCAAATTCAATGTATACAAGTCTCCTGGGACCTTGTTAACAAGCAGATTCTGATTCAGTGCATCTGGAGAGGGATCTGCGATTCCTAATTTCTCATCAACTCTCAGGTGATGTTTACACTGTTGACCTGTTACCTCCACTTTGTGTAACTAAGCTTTAAGGTACAGTATTCAGATCATACCACCAATGGCATTCAGAATTCTGTATTGGTAAAGGAATGGAAAAAACACAAGTAAAAATGAACATTTAGACTAAAATGTTCAATTGTGTATATATAAGATGATTGTCTTGATGGTGAAGGTAATGTTTATTACTATGCATTGGGCACTATTCTAAGTTCTAATCACTTAATCCTCACAATAGTTCTTTTGAAATGAATATTATTATCATCTCATTTTACAGAAAAATAAATTGAGGGGCAGGGAAGTTAGTAACTTGCTCAGACACATTATTTAATACAGAACCAAGATATGAGCCTAGATAACCTGGCTCCAATAATGGGCTTGACACCAGACCCCATAAAAATGACCTGGCAATTTCAGTTCACCACGGGTGCCGCTGGCCAACAGCATATACAATGATCCTGGCAATTGTACTGGGCCTGATAATTGAGAAATCACCAACAATAATAACCAAAACAATAGCATGCACATGAGCAAATTTAGCAGTGGGAATGAGATAGAGCCTCGGTTCAGGCTCACTACAAGAACAGAATTCACACAATGGAGACTTTCATGAAGGGATTATAAATTAAGGTGACCAGATTTTAACATTGGTAAAGCGGGACACCATTGACCGGGGGGAGGGTTCTTTTTATTATTATTATTACTTAAAATATTACAAAGAGTAGTACATATGTCTTCCCCCCTCGACCTTCCCCCATCATTCCCTACCCCGACGGGGCGGGGGGGTCTTGATTAAAAATTTGCTCTATATGGAGCAACAAAAATTTTCATAGAACTCAAAAATAGTATTGTAATATATATTTTTTTAAATTTCAACATAAGTACAATTTACAAATATAATAAATTTAAAAAATTATGTATAGTATTATTTTATTCTTTGGCATATTTCTCATTTGAGTGAATTTTTTTAGTAGATTGCTGTTGTTGTTTAAAAGGTCATGAAATTTTTCACAAGAATTTGTTAAATTATATTTCACACATAAAATGGCTTTCAAAGTCTCAACACTTAATTGTGATTTTTCTGATGTCCACACTTTATTTACTGTAGAAAAAAACACATTCAGTCGCAGCATTAGTTCCTGGTAAGGACAGCGCGTTATTATTTTAATTTTAATTTTAATCCTATATTTCTTTCTAAATAATAACAATACTAACTTGTATTATTTTTCCTCTGAATTTGCCATAATGGAAGTCGTAAGTGTCACTTTCAAGGCCGACACTAGACTTTTTGCCACTGCTATCCTATATAATAAAAGGGTAATATGCAAATTGACTCTAACAGCAGAACCACTGGGAATGACTGGTCACTATGAAACACACTGACCATCAGGGGGAAGACACTCAATGCAGGAGCTACCCCTGGTGGTCAGTGCACTCCCACAGGGTTAGCTCTGCTCAGCCACAAGCCAAGCTGATGGCTTCCAGTACAGTAGTGGTGGTGGGAGCCTCTCCCGCCTCTTCAGCAGTGCTAAGGATGTCCAACTGCAGCTTAGGCCTGCTCCCCATTGGCAAGTAGACATCCCTCAAGGGATTCCGGATTGCCAGAGGGATGTCTGACTGTCAGCTTAGGCCTGATCCCCTGGGGAGTAGGCCTAAGCCAGCAGGTGGATATCCCCCGAGGGGTCACAGATTGCGAGAGGGCACAGGCCCGGCTAAGGAACCCCCAACCCCCCAAGTGCACAAATTTTTGTGTATCAGGCGTCTAGTAAAATATAAATAATACGAGTAGTGTCTGCTAAATTCAAGAAAATTTATGTATTTATGAAATAAATAAATAACTTATCTAAATTATCTGAATAGCTGATTTGTAATGACATCACTTGTAATGACATCATTTGTTTAACTAGCACACAGTACGATGTGTAGCGTCTGAGAGACAGTTACAAAATGTTTTTGTCGTTGCCAATCCCAAAAAATGCCATTGTTCATTAAGTCCAAACAATGGTGGTTGAATTCTAACAACTGATCAACAATGCAAACTTTGATAAGCAGTTCTCGATAATCAGTTCTCAACAATTATTTGTTATTATTAAAGTTTAACATTATAAAATCAACAAAAATAATATAAAACTCATATCAATAGCCACATCGCTGCCGAAAACGGTATATTCCCTTCCCATTCTCCCGCCGTTCCCTAGCTTGTGGTGCATTCTTTCCAAATATCGGGACTTTTTTAAAGCTGAGGGACATAAGACAAATTGTTAAAAATCGGGACTGTCCTGCCAAAAACAGGTCGTCTGGTCACCTTATTATAGATGCTCCTCAGCTTAGGATGGGGTTATGTCCCAATAAACCCATCATATGTTGACAGTATCATCAAAAATGCATTTAATATACATAACCTACTAAATGTCATTGCTTAGCCTAATCTACCATAAACGTGTTCAGAACACACATTAGCCTACAGCAAAATCATCTCACTGCCGCTGCCCAGCAACATAAGGCAGTATCATACCATGTACCACTGGCCCAGGAAAAGGTCAAAATTCAAAGTACAGGTTCTACTGAATGCATATTTCTTTTGCACCATTATCAGGTCAAAAAGTCGTAAGTCAAACCATTGTCAGTTGAGGACGGTCTGCATTGACAGAAGCAGAGGTGGGGTTAAGTGACAATTGAGGGATGCTGAGGCTGGAGAGAAGAGTGTAGGGAAAGTGTGAACTCCACAGGCTGAAAGGGAAGGGGAGAGGGTGGTGTTATCAGGTTCCATGCTGGAGAGACCACAGCAGGAGCTACAGGATGGAGGGTCGCAGTCATATGCTGAAGATTGAGAGTCATTCTGAAGCAGGAAAAGAGTGGGACAAAGGACCCAGTCCTCTCTCCTTCCCCTTCCAATCACCCTCTCCTTCCCATTGGCCTGACTCATATGGTACAACTCAGCAAAAGAGCTTGGGTGAAGTAGCCCAGAATGGGCCAACCTCTCCAGGCAGGGGCAGGACAAAGAACAGTGGAAATGGATGCAGAGAGGAGGAGCAAGTGAACAATAACCAGCACAGGTGGCAGGAACCTGGGAACTCTCCTATCTAGGACACATTAGGCAAATGTGGATATTTATAAGTAAGGAGTGACAACCTGGTGGGAACATATTTACCACAACACAGTTTGCAGGGGTGATGTAAACAGCAGAGATGACACAGTGCTCCGATAGACAAAACAATGAAGAGTGAAACAAACACGTATATAGACTTAAACTGGATATAAAGAAATTTTTAACAAATATGAAAAGCATTGTTACAGAGAGTATAGAATCTGTCATCACTAGAAATCTTCCAGCAGAGGGTCCCTGTTGGGGGTTTTATAAAAAAAAAATCCCTGCCCAGCTGGTGTGGCTCAGTGGTTGAGCAGCAACTTATGTACTAGGAGGTCATGGTTCCATTCCTGGTTGCATGCTCCACCCCAAGTAGTGTGGTGTGCAGGAGGCAGCCATCAATGATTCTCTCTCATCATTGATGTTTCTATATCTCTTTCCCTTTCTTTCTGAAATCAATAAAAAAATATACTTTTTAATGACTATATCCCAGCATAAAAATGACCTCTGCAATGTCTTCCAAGCTGAGGTCCTACAAATGTGTGAAGTTATGACAAGCCAGGCCAATCCAATCTCACTGGAGATTGCTGAGTCAAACTGCGCCAGGAGCACAGCCTCGGGACCTGCGAATGCTGTTCAGTCAGGCCAATCCCTCACCTCTCCCTGACATTGGGGAAGAGATTTCTCCTTTTCCATATCTGGCCTGACAGCCAAAGCCTCCTTCCTCATAACAATGACACCCCTGACCTCCCCTGAGGGTTGTCGCTCTGCCTCTGCAAGTGAATTGCTAAGAGCATCACATTTTATGAGCTTTGTATGCAGAGGGTCTTATGCTTAAAGAATGTGAGATGAGCATCCACTTGGGCTGAAAAATTAATCCCTATAACATTCACATGTCAGTGTTACTACCAAATGGGACAAGTGGTCCATCTTCTCTTAAGGTTATGGACAGGGGATTTGGTGTTAGATAGATCTGCATTCAAATCTGTACTTCACTGTTTGATAAATGTGTAGTCACAGACAGGTTACTTGGTTCCTGTGAACCTCTATCTTCTCTTCTACAAAATGAGGATATTATTACCAACTAGAGGCCCAGGGCACAAAATTTGTGCAAGGTGGGGTCCCTCGGCCTGGCCGGTGATCATGGCCATGCTGCTCAGGGCTGGGCCCGAGAGGAGGTGATGGTCACCAGGCCAGGTGCAGAAGGAATGGATGCTGTATGTTGCGCTGCCATCGTCAGCCCCCTGCTACCGTGCGGTTCCTCACCACCACACAGTTCCCTGCCTCCCCCTTTCTCCTTTCCTCACCACAGCTGGAAGGCAGAGGGCCAATCGGGGCCTGCTGGACAGAGGAGGGACAGGGCATGGGAGGTTGACCACCAGCCCCAAGGAGGGAGCTGGCTCTCAGCCCCCCTGTGGAAGGGGCCATGTCTGCTGCTACCCATCCCCAATTCTCCATCCCAGCCCGGGACTTGGCCCTGATCAGGTGATCAGGGCCTGCCAGCTGGGGAGAGGGATAGCAGGAGGTTGGCCAGCCAGGGGAGGTTGGCTGTGGGAGCACACTGACCACCAGGGGGCAGCTCCTGCATTAAGCATCTGCGCCCTGGTGATTAGTGTGCATCATAGTGACCAGTTGTTTTGGTCATTCTGGTCATTCTGGGAGCTTAGGCTTTTATAGATAGACTAAAGGCCTGGTGCTCAAAATTCATGCACGGGTAGGGTCCCTAGGCCTGTGGGGTGATCAGGACAACTGTGGGGCGACAGGCAGATCAATCAGCACCCACCTTGGTCAGCCTGGTGCCACCTGCTTGCCAGCCAGTCCCATGCCCTGATAGCCCCACCACAGCCACTAGTTGCCTCCCTCTGCAGGGCCACCAGTGAGGTGATGGGGGGGACCCCACTGGCACCCGCCTTGGCTGGCCTGGGGTCTGCAAGCTGGGGAGCAGCTCATGCATTGAGCATCTGCCCCCTGGTGGTCAGTGTACATAGTTGCAACCAGTAGTTCCACCGGTTTTGCATATTAGGCTTTTATTATATAGGATGGATAGATAGATAGATAGATAGATAGATAGATAGATAGATAGATAGATAGATCGCTCAAAATCATTAAGTGACAGAAGGCACCTAAGACCTACTAAACATACTCACTAAACAATAGCTACTATTACTAACGTCATCATCATCAGAAGAAGAAATAGAACAACCATGGTCCAGGAGAAAAGATAAAATACCAGAAAGAAAAGTTATGAATAAGGAGGTGAGCCTGTTTTCAAGTCACACCAGATCTCTGTTCCAATAGCAATTCCTCTGACTCTCACTACTTCCCCTTTGTTGGAAAAGTATAGTAACCCTTGCCTCACTTAGTAATCTCATGAGAGAACAGAAGGATGCTAGGGAGATCATCTGTGCAAGGTGCACAAAGGCCAGTGCTGACCAGCTCAGGCAGCAAACCTAAAGTTATCTAGAGTTTTCTATGAAGTTTTAAGTGTTGATAGCTACTTAAAATTTTTAAACCTTTGTGGATCAAACAGAAATGATCTGTGAGTACCAGTTTGAGATCTCTAATAAAATATGATATACTAGAGGCCCAATGCACAAAATTCGTGCACTTGGGGGCATGTCCCTCAGCCCAGCCTGCACACTCTCCAAACTGGGACCCCTCAGGGGATGTCCGACTGCCAGTTTAGGCCTGATCCTACAGGACATCCCTCTCACAATCCTGGACTGCTGACTCCCAACCACTTGCCTGCCATTCTGCCTGATTGCCCCTAACCACTTCTGCCTGCCAGCCTGATCACCTTCTAACCACTCCCCTGCCAGTCTGATCAATGCCTAACTGCTCCCCTGCTGGCCCAATTGCCCCCAACTTCCCTCCCCTGCCAGCCCCTATCAGCCTGATTGCCCCCAACTCCCCTCCCCTGTTGGCCTAATCACCCCCAAATGCCTTCCCCTGCCAGTACAGTCACCCTTAATTACCCCCCCCTGCCAGCCTGGCCACCCCTAACTGCCCTCCCCTGCTGGGCATCTTGTGGCTGTGGGTGCCGCCATCTTTGAGGGCATGGCAGTCAATTAGTATATTCCCTCCTTATTGGCTGTGGGCACCACCACCTTTGAGGGTAGGGCAATCAATTAGCATATTCCCTCCATATTGGCTGTCGGTGCCACCATCTTTATGACAATGTGAAGGTCAATTAGCATATCCCCTCTTTATTAGATAGGATTTTCTCTCCTATCTAATTTAGTCCCTAGACACTAAATTACTCGCTCTTTCCCCCCAAATAAGGAAGCGGGGCAGCACAAGGGTCTAGCAATTTTACCAAAGTCACACAATCAGCTAATATCACTAGGGATAAAATGACAATATGGATTTCCTTCTCAGAAGCCCTTTGCTACCCTCCATGTGGTAAGAAGGTGCATGTTGTTGTTGTTCATATTATATGTGCATGTATTTTCTCTCCAAGTAAAATCCCTCCTGGTTTTTTTCTGCCCAGCACTGTGCGTGGGTCTCTGCAGGCATCCATCACTGCCCAGGGTGAGAGGTGCAGGCTCAATGACAGCATGGCCCATGCATGAGCGCAGTGACGGCACAGCTGGGTCCAGAAGGTGGTGCTTTCAAAGGCCCTGACGGGAGTGATAACCTTCTACCAATGTTCCTCTTGTAAACAGCAAAAATAATAGACGCCATTACAGTGCCTTACAATTTACAAGAAAGTCTTATTTAGAGGGGGGAACACTTTTCAGTGGATAGAGTAATAAATCTTGTTGAGCACTGCTAGATGACAGGCCTGGACCTAAACTTTGCATGACTTACTTAATGCAATCCTATGAGATAGAAAATCGCTAGTCCCATTCTGCCAGCCAGGAAACTGAGGCACGGGGAGGTCTTCTAAATTACTCAGGGTCACATCGCTAGCGACAGACAGAGCCAGGCCGCAAACAAGGCAGCCGAACCTCAGAACCTACCCAGTGTGTTGTCTCCTTTGGATGATGTAACTTAATCTTCATAGTGACATTATGTTGCTTCATTTTGCAGATGGGTGAACTGAGACTAAGAAAGGATAAGCGTTTTGCTCAGGGTTGTACAGCTGGCACATGGTAGAGTTGCTGCTGTTTTTCATAAAACATTTGTGGGAAAGAAGGGACCACATTTCTCTAAGTTGTTTTCTTAGTCTTCAACATTTTCTCACCTGCCCCTTTTCAGAGACTGGCCCCAGAGTCATGCCCAGGTCCCCCAGGTCAGGCACTGAGTGCTGCGGCAGGAGAGGATTGCAGCGAACTTCTGCTCACTGACATTACTAGAACACAAGCTCTCCCTGTTGAGAATCAGGTCTATGTTCTCGCTCTTGTGTTCCTCACTCCTGGCCCAAATTCTCAATAAATATTTGCTAAATGAATGAATGGAGTGAATGAATGAGATAAATGCACAGTGAAACTGTTTGAACTCTCCAGTGTGTCCCAAACACATTTCAAAGATTCAAAAGAAGAGTAACATTGTGAGGCTTAAAAAAAAAATTATTAGCAGAAAGCCAGAGTGTGTTTATTTAATGTGTGTCTTTTTAATGCTAATGAAGAAATCATTTAAAAGGAAGAACAAGAGGGCAATCTGTTGGGAACTAGCAGTCTAGTCACTTGGGCACCCAGATAAAGAGACGTCAGAAGGAGAAATGTGGCATGAGCTTCTCGTAGGGCCCTGAGCGGGAAGCCTCGCTCAGTCTCAGCATCGGTGCCTCTGCCGTCCCCTCTTCCCTCCAGCCCCTCCTCCAGGGCCAACCCAGCCCAGATGAACTCCAAAGCCACTGAGACATGCCCGACTGTCCGTGCAGAAGTGGCTGCTGCAGTGTTGTTTACAGCAGCCCCTAGCAGTGCGCCCTCAGCACTGGCACGATGAATTGAACCGAGACCTCCTGGTTCAACCACTGAGCCACGCTGGCTGCACTGGGCTTTCTATTTTTTAAGCATTGTTAAAAGAGCAAGGAGGAGGAGGAGATGGTACAAAGACCCGATATCCACAAAGCCCATAATACTGGATCTTTGCAGAACAAGTTGGTTGACCCACAAGCCATAGTATATTCTTCCTGTAAAAGAAGCAGCCATTGAAAATGAAAAGAAGGCTCCACATGTGGGGACATGAAAAGATCTGCTACATGATGTTCAATAAATTGCGATGAGCAGTCAAGTTATGTCTGTGTCCAAGCATAGGATGCGAGTTACTTGCAAATAGCATTCCTAGAAGGACACACCAGACACTTGACAGTGGTTGCCTCTGGGGAAACGAGACTGAAGTGGAGACGGAGATGGAGATGGTGATGGAAAGGAAAGCCTTTTAGATTTCTTTTCTTCTCCATTCGTTTACACGAGCACGTTATGGCCTTGACCATGAAAATGAGCAAGTTCCACACTATGACCTCTCGGAGCACCTTTCGCTCTGAGTCTCTCAAGAATAATAGCTTCCAACCCTGAGCTCCTGTTTGTCACTGGGTGACAGCTATGATGCTAAGCACAGTCTACACTTCCTTCCTCTTAATTTTCACAACAGCCCCCTGCGGTCACGATTGTCCGTGGCCAGATGAGGAGACTCAGTCTGCGACCTTGCGAGCCGGAGCCGCAGCTGAGGATTCTGGGTCTCTGGCCCCGCTGCCTGATTCCCAGCTGTGACACCCTGATACTGTCCCCAGTCCTGACACTGTTCCCAATCGTTATGCCTCTGAGCCTGAGGCACAGAGCGAGGTTGACTCTATGAGTAACTGGAAGCAGCAAAAAATATGTGACATATTTGAAAAAGGTCAGAGTATATGGCCAACTATTTCTCTCTCTTGGGCCCATTGCAGACTGTTATGAAACAGTTGGCAGGGGTGGAGGTCAGCTTTTCACTGGGGAGTGAGAAAAACCCTCAGATCACATCCCGTAAATGGAACCTGCTTTGCTCATGGCGGAGGCTGTGTAACCTTGGGTAAACCACAGGCCCTCTCTGAACCTCACTGCACTTACTTCTAAAATGGAGAGGACAGCCCGAATTGGGGCTCGCAAACCCATGCGGACAAGGCCAGGCTGGTCAAGTTAATGGGTCCAAGAGCCAGGTGGGGACAGTGGGAAACCAGAGAATTCTTGCCTGTTTAAAGGAGGGCACATTCTTGCCTATTACTTACAGATTGTTGCCAAGGGTGCCATCCAATGGTCTAGTTTTTATGAGCAGCGCAGAAGTGATTTTATTCCCATGAAAACATCCAATATTTAAATCTTGCCATCTCATTCTAATATTGAAGAAAAACAAAACACCACTCTGGTGCCAAACCAAATCTACCCTCATCGGTAGCCTGCAGGCCTGCCAGTTTGCCACCACCGACTGGTAAGGTCACCGGGGACACTTGCAGTTTTGTATCACTGAGATCCTCATGGGGCCACAGGGCTGCAGCACCCAAAGGCCAACTTCTCCTGAGCTTCCATTTCCAACAGCCGTCAGGACTCCACCTGCTTCCTTTCTCTTGGCCACGTGTCCTGCTCACCTCAGCAAACAAAAAGTGCCCCAAATCCGGGAAATACAAGTGCCAAGCAAGAGCAGGAGAAAAGCCTGGGTTTTGGTCGCGTGGAATCAGCATCAGGAGGTGACGTGCATCCCGAGGAGGTGGGGCAGCCTTTGCTGCAATGACCGATACCTTATTCCTGGGGACGATCTTGAAAGTTTAGGCAGGAAGAGGCCTCTCCCTCTGCAAGCAGCCAGCGTCCTCAGCATCTGTGCATGTGCACCTGAGATTTCCACCCAAGGAAACGGGCACTCAGTCTAGGAGGGACAAGCCCCCACTGGCCACCATGAAGGCCGTCGTTCTTCATTCTGACGTGGCTGCAAGCAACACAGGGCTCAAGGCGACAAATTCAAGGTGACTGGCATCCTGAGCACCTCCTGGTGGTTGTGTTCATGTGTGCATGTGCATGTGCACACGGGATGGGGCAGCAATCATTTGGGCTCTTGACAGCCCTCAGGTCACAGGAGCAGGAAGAACGCGTCACACTCAGGAATCAGCCGTGGCTCCCGCTGCATGCAGAATGAAGCCAAGCTCCTGGTGTTCAAGGCCACCTGACTTCTAGCACCAACCTCCCTTTCCAGTCTCACCCACAACCACACCATCCTTCAAGGAATATCAGTCACACAAATATTTTCCCTAAATGCCCCCACTTCCCAGCTTGCTCACTCTGCCTAGAATGTCCCTTCATTTAGAGGAAGTCAGGTCGCCATGTTTAAGGAAAAAAGAAAAAACACAAAACCATTTAGGTGATGCCTTGTACCTGTCCTAGTAGTTCCATTACACAGCCACCAATCATACCTTCCGACCAATATGACCATGCAATCATAGAATAATAAATGTCATTTATTGAGCACCTGCTATGCACCAAGCACTGTACTGCATGCAGTACTGCCTTCAATGTTGAACTCTCACAACCACCCTATTAGATGAGAGCACTGAGACTTAAAGAGCCCAGTAACTTGCCCAATGTCCCACAGCAAGCACACGGTAAAGCAAGGATTCGAACCCAGGACCTGTCTCCAAGCCTGCGTCCCCACCACTAGGAGGTGCTGTTGTCCTCCGAGGTCCTGTGTAAGTGCAAATCTCACACCGTGGGTGGGGCCCAGCGTGGGAGACAGCGCAGCAAGGAAGAGGGGATGAGATGGAGCCAGGCAATCTTGTCACTGACGCAGCCTCTGTTTGCGTCTTCTCTAATGAATGTGTAAATTATATGAGCCAGCTGTATACAGTGAGTGGTGCCATATGTTATTTCGTCCAGATTTATTACAAAAGGGCCAAAAGAAAAAAGAACTGCAGGCGGAGTTTAAAGTGATAGGAATGTCTTAGTGAAAATAATGGGGAAAGGTGGCAAGGGAGAGAGTCGTGCATAAACCAAGGCACAGTTGATCTGCGGGACAACGTAGTGGGCTCTGTAGTGACTGAAGAGACCCTGGGAATTCTCGGAAGGTTCACCTCCCCTGGTTGAGATAAGCATCGCTGTAGATTCTCCAGCGTCCAGCAGAGGGCGCCCGCGCTCACACCCCCTGGCTGCTTGGATGGCCTGCTAACTTGGAGACCTGGCTTCAGTTCAGACCGTCCCCTGAGAGGTCCTTGCCTGTCCTGCTCCGTTTGCCAGTGGGGATTGGAATGAACCGAGACGTGGGATAGGCGTTTTAGAACCTTTAGTTCGTCCTTAGATGCCTCTGGATTCCCAACAAGCCTTTTTAAAAGATGAAGAGTCCGTTCAGCAGCCCCTTCCTCTGCCATCCCTCCTCTCTGCTCCCGGGTCCCTCCAAGCAGGGTCTGGAAGGTAAGAGACCCTCGGGATCCACACTCTCGCAGCACCTTCTCTGGCTACTCCGTGATTTTGTGGAGAAAGGTCTCCCTGTATCAAATCATAGACCTCCTTAGAAATAGCCCGAGTGACCATCGCCGCCTGCCAGGTGCTGAAATATGTTATCATTAGGCCCAACATGTGATTTAGTTAATTAAATGTCCTGCTCCTGATGGCATTTAATTAGACGCGCTGCCGAGTCCTTGGAAAACAAAAATGAAAACATCACTCCTAATCCAGGGAGACTGGACGAAGCCAGAGTGAGGTCCCCCTGAGCCCCTCTCCTCTCCCAGGACAAAATCCGTCCCCCTGAATCTGTGAGCAGCTCAGTGAGCTCCATGAGGTCATTTGCCCTTTGCAGGATGATGTTATTAATGGCCCTGGTATTATAGCGTGTTTAATGCTTTTACTAATAATGATATAATTGCTTCTTACATGAATATAATATTTTAGAGATTATAACCTGCTTTCCACATTCAACCTCTCTTCTGTGTTTCATAAGAAGCTGGAGGGGTTGGTGGGGGTGAGGAGAGACACTCGCTTGCTGGAGGACACACAGAGGGCCAGGCAGGCAGGCAGGCAGGATGCTGGACTCAAACCCAGGCCTTTCCAGGGACTAATGTGCTTGTATTTGTAAAAACACCTTCACATGTTTTCTCACAGGTGAAACTTTCTAACAAAAACCCAGGGAGGCAGCCCCAGCCGAGGGGCTCCGCTGGGTGGAGCACTGTCCTGTAGATGTATACTGAAAGGTTATGGGTTTGATTCCTGGTCAGAGTACCTTCCCAGGTTGCAGGTTTGGTCCCTGGTCTGGGCATGTGCAGGAGGTAACTGATCTATGTTTCTCTCACATTGATGTTTGTCTCCCCCTTCCTCTCTTTCTAAAATCAATAAAAACATATCCTTGGATGAGGATTGTTTAAAATCCAGGGAGGTAGAAAGAGGATGAATTATCAGTACTTCTTCTTAATGAATGATGAACCAGGGGCCCCAGGATGGCAAGGGAGTTCCCTAAAGGGCCTACTAGTTAGTGAGGTTTTAGTTAATAATGGTGATAAGTGAGCAAAAGTGAGGAGCAGAATCCCAAAGTCCTAGCGTTGTAGTCCAAATGCTCAGAGAAATGTCAGAGAGAAACATCGGAGACATGACTCTCCCAGCACAACTGGCGGGAACAGTCTGAATGGCCACCAACTGTGTGCCACCACCACACGCTGAGCACTGAACCTGCGTGTCCCGGCACCTCTAAGTGCTCACAAAACCTTAAAGCTAAGTATTGTTATCCAGTCTACTCAATCAAGCCAACAAAACCATAGAGATCTCATCAGACAGCCAGCAGTGTGGAGAGTCTAGGATCAGAAACCAGGGCTTCCGGTCCCAAGCCCCCCAGGGCTTCCACTGGCCTCCAACGTCTTTAGTAAGGCCATTGTCGTGTAAGTATGCATGGGGTGGCCAGCATTATGACATGTGGATGGAGGTAAAAGGGATACGTTGGACGCAATCCCAGGCACAGGGAGCTCACAGCACACTGAGAAAGATGGCTAAATCGCTGGGAAGGAAAGAGAGCACAGAGTGGTCCAAGGGAGGAATCTTTGAAGGTGGTGGCTGTATTCTTAGGCATTAACCTCAACCATCAAAAGACTGTGGACTCCCTGGCCAGTGTGGCTCAGTTGGTTGGGCATTGTCCATGCATCAAGGAGTTGCCAGTTTGATTCCTGGTCAGGGCACATGGCCAGGTTATGGGCTGGATACCCAGTAGGGGGCATGCAGTAGGTAGCCAATGAATGTGTTGCTCTCTATCAATACTTCTCTCTCTCTCTCTCTCTCT
Organism: Murina feae; assembly: GCA_004026665.1. Classification (NCBI taxonomy): domain Eukaryota; kingdom Metazoa; phylum Chordata; class Mammalia; order Chiroptera; family Vespertilionidae; genus Murina; species Murina feae. The sequence continues at coordinate 6,293 of PVJC01025668.1, read as the reverse complement.
CTCTCTCTCTCTCTCTCTCTCTCTCAATATCACTTTTTTAAATAGAAAAAATAATTTAAAATTTTTTTAATCTTTAAAAAGACTGTGGGCCCCTAGGTGACTTAGATTTCTCTCATTACTTGTCTTGCACAGTAGATTTATGCAGTATACATATTTAATATCCATTAATGCAGCAGCCTGTATTCAGCAGAGAAAGGGAGAAAAATTTAATAGTTGAGAGGTGTTGCTGCAAGAGCATGCCCCTGGCATGAGCACAGGGTGAATGACACTGACCTGCTGGTCCCCGAGGCAACATCTGTCCCCACGTCCCTCTCTGAGCATGGGCACCTTCGCAAAATGACTGTGATTGTTTTGCTGAAAGACACAATAATATCTTGGTATTAATTCGTTGCTAAACACAAGGCAATCATTTCATGTGGGGCTTAACCAAAGGAAGAGCCATCTGTTCCGGTGCTCAAGGACACACCGGCTGCGTCAAACACAGGAAGAGATGGAACGACTGTGAACTTTGCTGACAAACTGAAGCATTTTGGGGGGTCATTTTTATTGCACGGAATTTTCTACTCATACAGGGTGGATGTAAGTAGGTTTACAGTTGTTTGCATGGAAAATAATACAATAATTAATAAACGATAGAGCAAGAATAAACTGTGTTTCACATACAACTTTAAACCTACTTTTGCCTACCCCTGTGTGTTGACCTTAAAACTTAACCACCCACATGGGGTGGCTCCGCTGTAGAATGCGTGCACAAACTTGCCACTACATCACCGATTGGCATTGCTTCCAAAGGAGCCGCCATGTGTGAGCAGGTAGCCAGATATCCAGAGATGTGGGAATTACAATGACCACCAAGGGTCACGGTGGGCACATAGTCAGACGGTCCTTTCCAGACACTACCAAGAAAACAGCAACATGAGGCAGACCCAGGGTTAGGCAGAAGTCATCAAGGCCCAAGGCACAAAGGGAGGTAGCAAAGACCCAGTAGTAGGACTTTTGAATGAGTGAGTGAAGGCCTATCCCTCATCACTGTTCTCTCATGTCCTGAGTCTTCATTTGCTCAGTTCTAATGGAAAAGAATGGCTAAGGCGATCCCTCAAAGATCAACCTCCAAATCCGGGTGCCAGGAGTCGAAAAGAAGACAAGAGGCAAACCTGGGCTCTGAGGAGTTTCGCAAAGCAAAGCCAGGGTCCAGATGCACAGAGTCACAGCAGATTGCCCTGAAGTAGGGTTACCATTATGGACGGGGGCACTTTTGGTAGTGTAGCGGGAGGAATAAGACTTAAGCAAGCACACTATGCAGAAGCCAGAAGCACCTCAGCAAACCAGTTCACAGGGCCGCTCCAGCTTCCAGGAGCTGGTGGTCTCAGGACCTTGGAGAGCGCCCCATGCCCAACTGCTCTCCCTCTGCCTGGTCCATCCTACTCTCTGCCATGTTCAGCTGACTCCTCACACCTTGTGTTGGCGTGTGTCCCAGGGTGGAGGTCCACTTGGGACCAGGCAAGCAGTTTTCACAGGAATCTGAACCCTCAGCAGATGCATTTAGGTTAAATGAGAGGGACAGCCAGACTCAGCAGCGGGAGACGAAGCCACTGGAAGGGTGGCACAGAGGAAACAGGATCTGCACTTGGGACCCAGGAAATATGAGTGATAGCACCAAATATACCTCTAGATTTTCTGGATGATTTGGGGAAATTCACTTACCTTCTCTGAGCTTCTGTTTTCTCTCCTATAAAATCAAGGGGATAGCTTGGTTCTCTTTGGCACGTTCAGCCCTCACATCAGTGCATTTTATGGTTCTAAAAGTGAGACGGCACCCTGGCACTGATGTTTCTGTGAGATTTCAGATTTTCAGCTTTCTCTTCATGGAGTAAACCATGTAAAATCTCTAACCATGCCCACTTCTCTGGCTCTTGACGTAGTGACTAGCCCCTGCCACCCATTAGGAACGATAGTGGCCACATGGTGGGTAAACACAGAGGAGTTGCCAACACTCTAATATCTCAAATGTCTACTGTGGCATTTTTTATTCTACTTCGCTGATCAAGGGTAAGATTACATTTGCATTACTCATCAGTCCTGTTAATACCACTGAGCACCTGGATCGAGCCATGCCTGAAGCCAGTAGTCCTGACTCTTCAGGTGTATGAATCAGTCACCTCCCCCTTTTAACTTACATGAAAAAGCTTCCTGTTAGTTCATTCTTTTGGGTCCTATTTCTTATTACCTGTAACTAAAAGAGACCGGAGAACATACAATCTGTCAACGTGAGAGTGTTACATCATGCACATAATAGAAAGGTAGATTTAGATGTCTCTGTAGGTTTCCATTTCTATAGGTCAAGAGTCAGGAGGGGGAAATTGTGGACTCAAGATCATGCCACTGTCAAGAATCTGCCAGACTGGGTTGCAGAACTATTTGTTGAAATGCCCTTTGGCCCAGTCGTGCTGAACACTGTTAGCAGGTCTGCCCCTGAGAAATCTAGCTGTCCAAACAGAAGTTTCTGTCTCTGGTAATATCACAGCATTTGTGCCGTAAACAAATATTCCAAAGACATAGGCTGACCAGTGCATCATGAAATATGCTTGAGGAGGGGTGACAGCCATTTATTGAAGACCTACTGTGTGCCAAGGATGCTCTGGTACACTGATATCCATTTGCACAATAATCCTGCAGAATCACTATAATCATCTCCATTTTACTAATATTGGTGTTAAAGGTTAGGGAGGTTAAATAACTTTTCCAAAATGTCCAGGACAAGGGCTAGATCCTGCATTCAAAGTTTGGTCTCCCGGGTCCAAGTTCAATGTTTCTTCCACCACAGCTTTCCCTCCATGGAGTGGAGAGGGCTCCACAAACACAATCAGCACAAAATGAGGTGGGGATAAAAACAGCCTAGACCTGCAAGTGGGCTGGGCCAGTGGTTCGGGAAACACCTATTTTGAAAGGGGCAGTCTTGGCAATGACAGGCATGAAACAGGCTGTGTTTGTGTCATGACAATGCTGCAGATGCCTTCCTGAATCCAGAATTGTCCTCCATTCTCCTCCCTCCATTTAACCCTGAAGATCAGGCTCAAGGTCATAACACCAGTAAATAGTAAGAACAGAGTTTGAAGCCAAGGCCTGTCATACTCCAGGAATTCAGGCTATTTCTTTTAGTGCCTATTTATTTTATTTTATTTCATTACTATTTATTTTTTCCCATCACTATTTAAGGAACCCTGGCTTTTTATAAACACCTCAGGGTTTCCAGATAATCACCACTTCCATATAACTTTCTGAATTTTTCTGGATCCTTATACCAACTGCATTATTATTTACTTAGTATCTTAAAATGACATATTTACAATTAAAATCATTTAAAAAGGAAACTTCACATCACTACATAAGTGGGAAAACCATGTTGCTTGTCATAAATAGAAAAAAAAAATCTCATCAGAAATACAAGAACAAGACAAAATTTTTTAATTTAAGTTACACTGTCACTGATGTTTCTGAGCCTAAGACTTGCTCTTCCTTGGGTTAAAAACAAAAAAGTGGCAGAGAATTATTGAGGGTCCTAAAAATACATTAGCTCAAACATGAGTTTCCCTAACATGATTAGATGAGTTAAAGAAGAATCAACACCAACCTGAATATTCAATGTTGAAGAACAGCATTAATTTCAAGGCAAACATGAATATACGGGTACTTAAGAATAGAATATAGTAGAGGCAAAATTTGAAAACTGAATAATCAAGAAATGTGCATGTGTGTGTGTATATATGTTTATTTCAACATCCAAAGACCTGATCTTAAAGAAATTATAACCTCTGGGATGTAAAGTACAGCACAGGGCATAGAGATAATAATCTAATTTAATAAAAGAGTAATATGCAAATTAACCATCACTCTAAGACACCTAAGCCACACTCACCAGTCAAGCCATGGCCCCAGCCAATCAGAGCGGCTATATGCAAATTAATCCAGCCAAGATGGCGGCCGGCAGCCATGGAGCTAGAGCAAACAGGAGGCTTCCATTAGGCCCGCTGGACCTCTGCTTAAGGCAACAATGTTTTAATTATAGAAGATAAATAAACCCCAGAAACCATATTCCAGCCAGCCTTACTGGGACGTTGAGCCAATGGGAACTGTGGGCAGCCTGAGCTGGAATAAGCAGGAGGCTTGCCCTGGCAATGGAAGAAGCTAAGGTTCCTGTCTGCCTAGGCCGATGGAGAAAGCTAAGGTTCCTGTCTGTCTAGGCCGGCTGTGGCCTCCACTCACGGCAACAATGTTTCAATTATAGAAACAAACCTCAGTTACCTGCTACCTGCCTTGGGCTCAAGGAAGTGCTGGAGCCTGGATTGTCAGAGGCAACCTGACCTGGGCTCCGATTAAAGCAACAAAGTTTCAACTTTAGAAGTTAAATAAATCCCAGATACCAGCTTTCAGCCAGCCTCGCTGCAAAGAGCCATCAGTCACTCACCCAGGCTGGCCAGGTACCCCAGCAGGACCCACTCACTGAAGGGGATGTGGCCAGCCTGCAAACAGCCATCAGCCCCACACCCAGCCTGGTCAGGTCCCCCAGAAGGACCCCCCTCCATGAAGGGGATGTGGGCAGCCTGAAAATGGACCTCAGCCCCTCACCTAGGCTGGCAACATCCCCGTGGGATGAGGGTCCCCACTGGGGGGCTTGGCCAGCCTACAAACAGCCATCAGCCCCTCACCCAGGCTGGCCAGGAATGCCAGCAGGTGGACATCCCCCAAGGGGTCCCAGACTGTGAGGGCACAGGCCGGGCTGAGCCCCCCCCCCCCCCCCCCAGTGCACAAATTTTTGTGCACCGGGCCCCTCGTCTATATATATATATATATATATATATATATATATATATATATATATATATGGCTAATATGCAAAGTGTCCCCTGGGGAGTTCGACTGCTCATTATGATGTGCGCTGACCACCAGGGGGTAGCGTGGAATGAAGGGAGGCCCCAGCCAGCAGCCAGCAGCCCCTAGGAATCCTACCCATGCATAAATTTCATGCACTGGGCCTCTAGTATTGTAATAATTACATATGGTACCACATAGGTCCTGGACTTATTAGGGAAATTACTTCATAAATTATATAATTGACCACTATGCTGTACACCTGAAACTAATATAAAGTAATATCAAATGTCAGCTGTAATTAAAATGAAAAAATAGGTGAATAATTTTTTTAAAAGAATTGAGAAGGCAATACCTTTCTCACAGTACATTTCTATAGTGTTCAGCCCCACGTCCATGTGTTACCTAAACCACAGTGGAAGGACCAGCAGGGAACACTGCCTGTGCTTCGGGACATGCTGCCTCGGCGTGCACCTGGCCCAGGCAATCCTGCCACCTCCCTCTTCTGTGCCTTTGCTGATGCCGTCCAATTCCACAACCCTTCTCCTTCTAGCAGTTCCTATCTCTCCCTCCCGGAGCCTCTGGAGATGTCTAACCCAGGGTGCTATCTCGATTCCGGGCCCCACATTTAGAAAACGCATGCTTTCCTGTCCTGGGTGGCAATGCAGCCACCTCACATGGACCTCCCTGCTCACTGTGGTGAGCTTGATACCCAAACAGGTAGAGTGACCTTTCCCATCTACCTGCTTCCTCGTCTGCAGAATAAACTGTGACACAGCAAACATCCACTCCAGTTGGGGCAGGGGCATTCTATATTTTAGGACTAGCAAATATCTCAGTGATCATCAGACCCTTATTTCATAGGCGTGAAAGCTAAGGCTCGAGGGTCTTCAGGGACTCGTTCAAGGTTAAATGCCCAGAAGATGACAGCATAGCTGGGGTCTGGACCCAGGGCCTCTAAGTGAGCAGAGCTTTCTCTTTTCCTCCATGTCCCTCTATGATAAGAATACTAGGGGCCCGGTGCACAAAAATTTGTACACTCAGGGGGTGGGGGTCCCTTAGCCCGGCCTGTGCCCTCTTGCAGTCTGGGACACCTCGGGGGAGATGTCCACCTGCTGGCATGCCTGGCCAGCCTGGGTGAGAGGCTGAGAGCCATTTTCAGGCTGCCCACAGCCCCTTCAGGGTTCGTGCACTGGAGGGTAGGAGGGCTGATAAGCGCAGGCCTGGATGTTTCCCACTGGAGGGCCCACGATTGCACACGCCTGGTGGGCCCACACCGCTGAGGCGACACACCTGGCGCAGAGCTGGGTGGCAAGCCAGGGGCGGACGCTGGTGCAGGATCCCTCGGTGGGGCCCTGCTGCTGAGCAAACACACCCGGGGTGGAGCTGGGCAGTGAACTGGCTTCAGATTCTCCGCACTGTGC
>PVJC01025667.1:0-24493 GCA_004026665.1 Murina feae | reverse complement strand
CCACTTCTGGGAATATATCCTAAGAAACCAGAAATACCAGTCAGAAAGGACATATGCATCCCTATGTTCATAGCAGCACAATTTACCATAGCAAAAATTTGGAAACAGCCTAAGTGCCCATCAGCAGATGAATGGATTAGAAAACTGTGGTACATCTACACAATGGAATACTATGCTGCTGTAAAAAGGAAGGAGTTCTTAGCATTTGCAGGAGTATGGATGGACCTAGAGAACATAATCCTAAGTGAAATAAGCCAGTCAATGAAAGAAAAATACCACATGTCCTCACTCATCTATGGATAATAATAACCATTATAAACTGGTGAACAAAAATAGATTCAGAGGCAGAGCAACATCAAACAGACTGTCAAATTACAGCAACAAGGACAGGGACGTTAAGGGGAGGGGTAACAGATCAGACATGGGACTTTTGTGTGAGCATTTAAGCATAACCAATGGACACAAAACACTGGGGGGTAGGGGAGGCTGGGGGAAGGGCAGGGGGAAAAAGAGATATATGTACTAATCTTTGTAAAGCTTTATGTAATTTTAAAAAATGTAAAAAAAAAAAATCCACTAATCTATATAGTCAGTACCAAAAAAAAAAAAAAAGAAAATAATTTTATGGTTGGGGGTCACCACAACATGAGGAAATGTATTACAGCATTAGGAAGGTTGAGAACCACTGCTCTAGTAAGATGATCAAAACACATTTTGATAGGAAAATACCAAAAGAAAGAATGCTTGTTAAAAGTCACTAGATTGTTGAGCCTCAATCAGCAGGGTGGATAGGCGACTGGTTTCCCAGAACAAGACTTTGCTCCGTTAATGTTTACCAGAAAATTACTTAAGCAATTTATCAGGAATGTTCATTTATACCCAGAATGGAGGTTGCAAATTATATCATGTGAAAATATTCCTTCCTACATCAGCTTTGGGGCAACTTCTCTGTTATAACAATCAGTGTTTAAAGATAATGGCCATGAGAAATTCACATGACAATCTTAAGAATTTGAAACAAACAAAAAAACAAAAAGAATTTGAAACAGTATAGCAGCAGAGTGTGAGTTTTGCAGCAGACAGACCTAAGTTTCCAACCTTAAGTTTATTAGTGTACTAGAGGCCCAGTGCATAGATTCATGCACTGGTATGGGACATGGCCTGCGGGGATCAGCCCACTGTGGGAGCAGCGCTCATCCCAGACAGCCGAGTAGTGTTTCCATTGTAGGAGTACACTGACCACCAGGGGGCAGCTCCTGTGCTGAGCATCTGCCCACTAGTGGTCAGTGTGCATCATAGCAATTGGTCAACTAGTTGTTCTGTCTGTTCTACTGTTTGGTCGCTGGGCTTTTATATATATAAATTCATATAGATTCATGTGTAAAATGAGGAAATATTAATAAATACTATTTCATCCTTGTCATTTTCTCTGCATTTTCACAATTGATCACTTTCATAGTAATCACTTTTATAGTAATCATAATAATAAACAATGATTTTTATTATTATAAAACTAGAGGCCCAGTACACAAAATTCGTTCATGGGTAGGGTCTCTGGCGGCTGCCGGCTGCCTTCCAGGGCCTCCCTTCCCTGGCTGCAAGACACTGGCTGCTGGCCAGGGCCTCCCTTTGTTCCACACTGCCCCTATTGGTCAGTGCATGTAACAGCGAGCAATCGCACTCCCGGTCAGTTGAATTCCTGAGGGGACACTTGGCATATTAGGCTTTTATATATATAGCTTTTTATAGTAACCTGGATCTATGTTTTCAGAATCCTTTCAAGGTCCTAGTATAACTTTTAATATTTTATTTTATTTTTAATATATTTTTATTGATTTCAGAGAGGAAAGGAGAGAAAGAGGGATATAGAAATATTAATGATTAGAGAGAATCATTGATTGGCTACCTCCTGCATGCCCTCCACTGGGAATTGAACTGTGACCTCCTGATTCATAGGTCAATGCTCAACCACTGAGCCACACCAGCCAGCAATATTTTAGAAAATAATTAAGCACCAGACTCTTAGAAAATATTGAAACATTTCATTCCATACACTATGGGAGTCAGGCAGTCCTAGACCAAATCCAATTCTGAGTGAAGTTTTTAGATACAAAAATATTTGTAAGTAGAATTGATTGTCTCCTCCCAAGACCTTGCCATGGCAATCCACCAAATAAAATGGGACTGAAGGAAATATCTCTAATGCTTTCTTGTTAAGAAACCTTGGTTCAAAGGTCTTCCTGTCTTTCAAATGAATCATTAACAAGTTCCTGGTGCTCTTGTCCAAACATCAAAAACCTAGGCCAACCCAGGTTTATGCATCACATGAGAAAACCCACCTTAATCTCCTCCACCTTCAAACTTGTGTCTGGGGACTGTGGCAGAGCTGAGATTTGATGGACTGCTTGTGAAGTCCACCCCAGCATCAAGGAACAAAGGCAATGCATCCAGCTGTTATCTACCCATTCTGGGAGGCCCAAGAACAGCCAGGACAGGGGCATGGCCAGAACTCTTTCAACTATTTCTTCTCAACAATAACAGTGTCCATATGTTAAGATATAATTTAAAGAAGCAATTAATGGGAATGCAAACACTGCATTGTTCAATCCTTTGTAACATTCACTTCACCTATCTCAACACTCATCACACTTTATTATAAATCCTTGTTTAATCATCTGATGCTCCTAGAATGAGAACTGGAGGTTCCTAAGGGAACCAGGTCTGCCTTGCTTAGTGCTACACATCTGGAGCCCAGCACAGTGCCTGATGAGCAAACGTATGGAGCACAGATGATCCAGTAAATATTTGATTGTAATGGATTACTTCAAATTATGAAAGACAAAATGTACCAGACAATTAGAGATGATTTGTTTTAGGATACTGTAATAGGGGGAAAGTTCATATTATCAAAAGGAAAGGGCTCTGAGTACACAAGAGTGTCATCCTCAGGTTTTATGGGAGTTACAAGGAAAGATGGAGACAGTCCTGTCTTGGCATTTGAGAGGGCAGGTGATCCTTTACACTTAACCATTGCCCAGAACACAAGAGTGGGGGAATTTCTCAACGTCAAAATAAAGTATGTAAAGCATTTAGCACAGAGACTAAGAGCTCGGAGTAGGCACTTCTAAGTGACAATAACTGTTGTCTGGAATAAACAGAAGAGCAAAAGCAAAACCTTAAAGGACCCATCACTAGACATTTCCTCACGCACAGCTGTTCCCAGTTATGCCTGAGGTCCTTGGCTGTTTCTCACTCTAGGCTGCCCGCCAGGCTCCTGGCAACCTGAAGGGCCCTCACTGGTCTTCTCCCATCACCCCCACTGCCTACTTACCAAGCCACCTCTCTGAGACCTGTCCCTATCCAGTGCACTGCCCATCATGACTCACACAGTGGGTGCTCCATAAACACATAAATTAAATGAATGCCCACGTGTTAGAAAATCTAATACCATAGTGAGTATAATAACTGTCCCTGTTTCCCCTCCTGATAATGCACACATTTGGCTGCAGAATCATGTGGGCTCATGTCATTAGGCAAGAATTTACCGTGACTCAAGAGTCATTTTCTTGTGTCATATTTCAGAAGCATCCTTTTGAGATATTTTGAACGTTTTTGTCCTGAACGCATTACCTTGTCCACGTGCACACTTCAGCTCACCGGCCACTTTCCTACCCGTTCGCACAACCTCCTAAGATTTCCAGGCAGTCGGTCCTCACAGCTTGGCTTTTCCTTGTTCAGAATAGTTCAGCTTTGGCTGAAGATTTAGAGATTTCGCTGCGCAAACCCTTCTCTGGCTCATTTATAAAGGTATTACGTAAGACTGACCCAGACCAACCCTTGAGAAGCCTTGCTGTCTACCCTTTTCCTTTTTCTTTCCAAACAAATGTGCGTTTCTACCTATTCATTTTTGTCTCCTGTTTCTAAGCCAGTACTGAATCTGAGACAAAATAACCTTAGCGTTCTATGACAAAAACAGTTCCCATTAAATTGTAATTTGGGGTCTCACAAAGCACAAAATGCCACTGGAGAGATAGAGGCAATTTTTAACGTGCTGATATGACATTATCCCCCCTCCCTGTGCCACTTAAGAACCATTTAACCCAGAGGTTAAATGCTGTCCCCATAGAAATTCAGGCATGACAGATGGCCAGCAGATTTATATATATTTGCGCATAGTGCGGCCAAACATGTGTACTATCTGCTGCGGTGCAACAGAGCATTTGAAGCCTAAATTTCATCAAGAGCACTTGTCTCGTCCATGAGGTTTCAGAATTACAACTTCAGCATGAAGATGCGTGCCTTTAGGAATGTGGCATCCTTACGAGCGAGGCTTTGTGCCATGTTTTATGGAAACCTTGGAGGGTGCTTTGTGAACATAAAACTCTAAATACACATAATCCAAACTTATTCTCTTTGGCTCAGTTTTCGCCTGTGCTCAATTTGGCTTTTGCTAACTCCTCAGGACTCACCAAGGAGTACTCAACGGATACCCCTGTTCATGGCCTTTAGGGTGGTGATCATATTGCATTCGCCTCTATATCACAGGAACCTAGCACATAGTAGGTACCTACAACATATTTGATGAATGAGTGAAAGAATGAATAGAACAAACAACCCAGGCACTCCGCAAATGCCAGCATAAACACTTCACTTGAAATGGGAGCAAGGTTTATTAAGGAAGTACTCAGCGTGCTTCTCTTCCGCAGAAGGCAGAGAGCACAGACCTAGGCAAACATCTAAATTAGCCCCTAAGTTTCCAACCCCATTTTCCCACCCATGCCACTTCCCTTTTGCCCTAATGGTGCTGCCCGAGATAGGAGCAAGGGGTCTCATGCCAAATGCCACCCACCTGCTGTCATAACAGATCACCACACATTGGGTGACTTCAACAACAGAAAATTATTTCTCACAGTTTTGGAGACCAGAAATTCAAGATCAAGGTGTTGGCAAGTGTATTCCTCCTGAGGCCTCTCTTCTTGGCTTGCAGATGGCCACCTTCTCACTGTGTCCTCACATGGCCTTTTCTCTATGTGTACACATCCCTGATGTCTCTTTCTCTACTAAAGACACCAAGTGATATCCAAATAAAGACATAAAGAAGGTGAAGCATAAGCCAAAGGTACATCGTAGGCACACCTCTCCCCTCAGATGTTTACTGGACATCTCAGACACAACATGGCCAAAGCCCAGCTTATGACTACCTCCTCCTCCTCACATTCACTCCTCTTCCCAAGAAAAGGAAATACTGTTCCTCCAGACTTCTCCATTTTTTAAGTTTTTCTCAACTCCTCTTTTTCCTTTCTTTTTAAATCTTTATTGTTAAACTGTTACATATGCCCTCCCCCCCCCACATTGACCCCCTTCTAACATGCCCCCGCCACCCGCCCCAGGCCTTCACCACCCTATTGTCTGTGTCCATGGGTTATGCATATATGCCTACAACTTCTTTGGTTGATCTCTTCCCTCCCACCCACCCTCCTTGGCCTTCCCTTTGAGATTCCACAGTCTGTTCCACGCTTCTATGTCTCTGGATCTATTTTGCTCAACAGTTTATTTTGTTTATTAGATTCCACATATGAGTGAGTCCTCTCTTTTTCATATACTTCCCATCCCATCCTTAGGAAATCCTGGTGGCTCCGTCTATGGGATGTATCCAGAACCTGATCACTTCTGATCATCTCACTGTTGCCAAGCCTCCATGACCTCCACTACCTACTAACTGCTCTCTGTGCTTCTGCTTCAGGCCATCACTCATACCTCCTTAAAGTTTTCTGAACAGAGTAGCAAGAGTGACCTTTTTTCCACCAGCTTTCCTGAGATATAACATTGTATAAATTTAAGATGTACAACGTGATGATTTGATGCAGATGATTTATCCTAGAGAATGTTCCATGTGCACTTGAGAAGAATGTATGTTCTGCAGCTATAGGGCAGGCTGTTCTGTATATCGCCTGGTAGGTTTATTTGTACTAAAAGCAATTCCAATTGAAAGGCCCAAGTTAATAGGCAGCCATTTTTTTTCCTTTCTGTTCTCAGTTATCTTGACCCTTATCTATATAGCCTAGGCCCCTAGGTTCTCTCAATCCTTAACCCTTAGCTCCACCTTGAGGTTTTCAAAAAAAAATCTCAAAGAGAGTGCCCTTGGAGTCCCGGATCTGTCTCTTGCTTTAACAGTGTTTGGACGGAACAGACCCAGGGACGCCCCTTCTTCCAGCCTCCCACCACCTTCCAGCGTCCTATCCAGTCCCCACCTTCAGAACCTCCTCTGAGACCAGCCAACACACCAGGTGTTTTTCCACCTTAACTCCTTCTTGCCGAACAACCGTGAGCTCCCAAATCCGTCAGAATTATTCCACCGAGGGGGAGGCTGCGGTCACCCGCCTGGCCTGCACCTGCAGGCTCCCACCTACCTCTCTCTGGGCTTCTTTTTCGAACACGACGATGTGGCTCTCCAGGGCGCCGGCCATTCCCTCCGCGAGTTGGTGGAGAAGAAGCGAGGGCACTGAGCGGCTCTTAAAACCCAATGTAAGCGGGCATTTTCCCAGCAAATCGCGTCATAACGGGAAGAAAGAAATCCAATAATGGTCTGACTTTGCAAAGTCTATCTGAGTTGTCTTGCACATTTCCGTTGTTGTTGAAATGCCAGGCCCTCCATATTTGACAGCTGTCTCTACTCATCGTTTTTGGAAAAAACTCTTCTCCCGCGCTTTGGTATAAAAAGCAATATGACGAGTTTACTCGTTTCCCGCAAACAATGTTAAAGTTGCGAAACCAGCGCGGTGGCCGCGTTCTCTCCAGGACGTGCTGAGCCTCCCCAAGATGAGTGGGTAAAACTCAGGACACCATGGCAGCCGCCAGGGCCTCGGAGAGGAACCCGACCAGGCCCTGTGGGAGCTGCAGGCCCTGGTTCTACCCCCAGCCCCTCAGCTCCGTGACTTCCGGGAGAGCCACTTCCTGGTGAGGAGGTGAAGCTCATCACGCAGAGGGGCCACACCTGGCTCCCCTCCGCAGGCTGCCGGCCCCCAGGCTGGGCTGGGCGAGGCTCACCTCCGGCACGACTAGCAGCCTTTGGAGCCCAGAGGCCTTTGAGGGGCCCCTCTGCATCCCCTGGTGTCTGGCTTTTACCTGAGCCTCTTCCCGAAACTGCTAGCCATTCTTTTAACCACCCTGGAGACCTCTCCCTTGCATTGGATCAAACGAAACAATAAAGAAAAAAAAAAAAGTCAGCCTGAATTTAATTCCAGACACAAAGGAAGAGAAAGGGGAGAAAAAACATCCTCCAGCCATTGGAACTAGTAACCTGCAGGGCCCTGTGCACCTTCAGTGACTCTCCAGGGTGCATGGACGTTGTCCTACGGTCGGCGGTGTGCCCAGTGCAAACTTCCGTGGTCCATGACCATCTCACACATGAACCTGAAGTTTGAGTAAATTACATAACGAGAGGATGAATAGTCACGCTCTCTCCCCTCCAAGGATTCTGAAATTGGCCCGAATTCTTCCCTAAGTCTCCTCACCTCCCATTTCTATGCTTTGTTAAGCAGATAGAAGAAGAGTGCAGATGAATAGGCTGGAAAGCCTAGATTACCACAAGAAAGGGAAAGAATAATTATGAGAGAAGAGAAAAGAAGGGAGAAAGAGAGAGAGGAGGGTTTGGAAGAGTACTCAGAATTGGGACTTGAGAGAAAATGAGAGCTTCTTGGAGCTTTCTGTCCATGAGGAATATGAGGGGTAATGACTGGAACAAATGCTTTAAGTTTTGCTGTTCTGTACATTAGCAATGTTCTTTGCCACCTCATTAGACTGAGTAAAGTTTTTTAAATGACTCCTTCGTTATTGGTATGTTTTCTCCTTAAAATCACCCCTATGCACAACCAGTGCACTACACAAGAAAGAAACGCAAGCTTGCTCTGTTTTACTCAGGTTATAGTTACAGATTTTATTTCCATCCTGAGTACCACTCTCCTGTGGGTCTGTGATTTACATTGCTTTCTTGGCATTGATTGCCTGCTGTCGAAGTTACTTACACTCCTGGTGTGGCCCATTGTCCTATGGCAACACCAGTCCACAGGTTGTAGTTGTTTGAAAGACTGACAGAAAGCCACACTCAGAGGTGGCGCCTGCAGCAGTCTCGGCTGTCTGTACATCAGCTCCAGGCAGTGATAATGAGCTCGGGCTTTTCTCCAGAGTGATGCTCTTGGAACGATGTGGCTAAATGTGTTTTAAAGGTTCTTGCTGCTCTTACACAAGTAGGGTAGACACATCTGCCAAGTGCAGTAGTCTGAATCCTTTGAAATATATCCCAGGCTCAGTTGTGGACAGAACATCTGCTGATTCCAGACCTAATTGAACTAATGGGATTCTTACGATTGGCATTCAACTTTAAAGTTAGCCGAATCTGTCTTCCAGAATAGTGCCACACTTTCTTCTCATGGAGGGATGGTGACAAAGATTCTCTTCTTGACCAAGTTCTAATCAGGCGCCTCTGAGTTCTTTTTCAACTAGGCCTCATCCTTGGGCACATCCTAAGGAGCCCAAAAATTTTACCAAGAATTCTAAATCAGATTGGCCAGAATCCATTCTCCACTTCTCGCTGTCTTATCAGGCTCTTCATCCTCCACTCATCCAGGGGCATCTGGTCATCCATCCTACCCTGCCTTCAGAAGAATCCTGTAAGGTAAATTTAGACACAATCCCCCCCTTACCCTTGATGTTTCCTCTTAATAGTTTTCCATCTCCCAATCCCCACCACGATGTCCCTCCCCACACACTCCTTCTTGGCTGTAAATTCCAACTTTTCCTTGTATTAGGAGTGGAGCCCAATTTCTCCCTCTTACAGCAAAACCCCATCGCGTAGTTCCTCTGCTGACCTTGAGAGTCGTGAAGAAAGCCTGCCTTACTATCTTGACAAGTGTCATAAACAATTTCTTTTCTGTAGCAATGGTCGGAGGATCTCAAAGATCAGATCTGATCGTTTGGAGGCCTCCTTGCTACTAAATGGAATATTTGTGTAAAACTTGCTTTTGCCATAACCTAGTAAAAAGTTGTGGAGGGAGCATAGAACCCTCAGCAGCTCCTAATTATTCAGAACAACATACTTTCATTTGCCCAAAGAACCTCATTTGTTACCTGAGCAAGTTAGCTTACAGCACCTACCTCAGCGATGATGCAGACCGGAGGTCGGAATCTCGGAGATCTCCGCAGCTACGACCTTCCACAATTTTACAGTTTATCTGAAACGTGCAGAGCATCTGCTCCCCAGGCCAGGAGGCAGTTATATAACCACGCAATCTTGGCAATCTTCATTTTGGTGTTGATCTTTCCCATCAATTGCAGAGACTAGTATAGAAGCTGAGGAGGTTTTTCCAAAGCCAGCAACCCCTATTTTCAAAGGGGTTATTAAGTAGAGATGGCATAATTGATGTGAGCAATCACTGGGACTCCACAAAGAAGGCCCCCAAGAGAGGGAAGTGGGTTTGTTCTCTGGCCTCCTTGTCCAAGGAGGCTTCCCCCTGAGTCCTGCCACCTGAGGGGAGGGATTGTTTGTGGAATGAAGCTGCTCCACTGCCTTCCTCCTTACCGGTCTGGATTGAAAGCCTCTTACCAGTGTCTCCTGCTGCTCTTTCAATGGCGGATCCTTTCTCCTGCTGCTGGAGTTCTGCCACTTCAAGAGAAACCCAGCTGGAGACCAGGAAATGGGATTTTAAACTCTCTTTGGGTACCTGGCACTGCCAGGTAGAGGTGCCTACGTGAACTGCTGGTTATGTTTCCATGGAAACATGAAGCAGTTTGGACATACAAAGTCAGCATTAACCAGCACTGTTCCACGGACAAGCCATCTCTCCCTTTCACAGGGTCATCCCCAGGTCTACTCAATCCTGTATTTTACTGAATACCTACTACGGGCCAAACCCGGTGCTGCTGCAAGAGTAAAGGTGAATGAAATAGATAGTCCTTTGCTCTTATGAAACTCAAGTCCTGCAGACTGAAGTGTGTCCTGAAAAGGAAGTTCCCAGGCACATTTCAGAACATAAACCGAGCTGATTTAGCCATTTCTCAAGAGGTAAAACTTAAGAGATGAGTAGGAGTGTTAGAGAGTGTGTGGGAACTTGAGAAATAAACGCATATTTTACTCTTTTTTTTTTCCCACTACTAAGGGTGAGTGGTCAAAAATGTTAGAACATCACTGCCCCAGAGCAAATGAGCCCCAAACCTCATATCACATTAGAATTCCCCCAGGTGCTTATTAAAATAACAGATTCCCAGGTTTTACTGTAATAATTATTTTGGTAAATGTGGGGCAAAGTCCAGGAAACTGTTTCATAAACACTCCGTGTGATTTTGGTGACTCCTGTTCTGCGGACAAGTTCTCTGGAAAGCTCATTTATTTTCTCTGCTCTCACGCCAGCTTTTTAATACATCACATGTCCCAGGTGCCTCTTTCCCTGAAACCTGAGGCAGAATGCAAATGGCATTTCCAGGAGGAGCTCTGAGTATCTGGTCATTGCCCCCAGGTCAAGCAGCCCCTGAGTTGGGGTATGTTTTTTCAAGCCACTTCTATGTAGAATTACCAGCTAAAACACCTGCCATGCATTCAATTGGAATATCAGATTAAAAACAGCAAAATTAATGTAAGTATGCTTCAAACACAGCTTGTCCTGCAGTCCAAGTACCGAGACCCATAAATGCTCCATCTTAGAAGTCACTGCAGCATGTGGAGGCTAAAAAATTACTACTTTTCCTCTCACCTTCAAAGTTCTTCTAGCTGGGTTAATAATGAATTAACAGACAAGTTTACAGTAGAAAATAAAATGCATGCGCATGGGAATTCACACAACCATGAAAATTCCAAAGACAGTGAGGCAACGTTGGTATATTTGTCATTTTGGACAAAGGGAGGCAACAGAGTCTTATGTTTCAGAAGTAAGAAGGAGAAATGTACAGGTCCTTGAGGAAGCTGGGATGCACATGGCAGACAAGTTCTTTCTAGGCAACTCAGAAACAATGGGACACAGGAATATCTTGCTAACAGACCACTTCCTGAACCCCTCCTATTACCATACTTAATTCAAGTTAGGCTAAGTGGAGCATCCTAAAATTTCCTTCCCGAAGCAGATTTTCTGTCTGAATCTCTTGAGTAGGAAAGGGGGGGGAGGGTCCAAGGTATTTTTTTTTATTTTTTTATTGATTGATTGATTAAGGTATTACATATGTGTCCATATCCCCCCCATTGTCCCCTGGCCTCCCCACTTATCCCCCACCCCCCTGGTGTCTGTGTCCATTGGTTAGGCTTATATGCATGTATACAAGTCCTTTGGTTGATCTCTCTCAAAGGCATTTTCTTTAAATGAATATCTCTAAAAATCAATGGGGAAAATATCCTCGGGTGAGGATTCAAAAATAGAAAATAAATATGTAAATTTTAAAAACCATAAATCATTCATTGCTTGTGCAGCTTAGGCTTCAAGTTACATTTCTTCCCAAGTAAACTAGTATCTCTCACTTCAGTTCTGTTTTCTGATGAGCTCCATTACAATTTGCCTTTGCCAAGAATCCTGCTGGACACAGAAATGGGTAAAGTAAGGCCCCCTCTTGGATGTGCCCACATTCTGGAAAGGGAGACAGATGTGAAATATGCAAATAGAGTACGCTGAGTGCTGTAATGAGGGTAAATAAGCATGAACTACTATGAACACAGGTGACACAGAAGCAAATTAACAGTTAGACCAAGATGAGAGGTCAAGAAAGCATGATCAAAGGTCCAGAGGCATCCAATGCCATCGTGTGCTCACGGGACTATGCCTCGTATGGTACCATTGTGATTAGCTACTTGTTAATAATAGAAAAGGAGCAACGGGAGGGCCTGACATTATAAGCAAGGCCATCTGGGCGGCTTCACTGGGAAGTTGCAACTTTGGACTCTCCAGGGAATCCCTGCCCGTTCCCCACATGCTCCTGTCTCCCCTTTCCCTCCGGCATACGCAGTGAAGTTGGGGTGACCAGGAGAGGTGTCTGTCAGGCACACTTGGGAACAGAGATTATTGGCCAGAAAGGCTGTAGCCGCTGCACACAAAAATTTGGGAACATATAATCCCCTGAACAAAGGAGTTTGCTCTCTTGTTACACGTGACCCTTGGCTCCCGGGGCCCTTTTGCCCGTGTTTCCTCCATAGCCATGTGCCCCTGCGGACAGCATATGCAGTGAATCGATGGGCTGCACAGGAGCAGGAACTACGCTAGCCTAATGCCATATTGGATCGCTCCACATGGAAAGGACACTGGCTCTGATCTTAGCCCCGCTAAAGGCAAAATGGGACTTCTTCCTTGGGAATCCTGAGGGAAATGAAATCTTGGAAACTCAGGGATGTGATTCTACGGATATAAAGCTTTCTACTATAGCTCATCCTCCCATGGGGGCCTCCGGAATGCTTACTCCAGTGGTACCCCAAGAACACCACTTCCACTGCTAACAGTACAGTGTTGATCAATTAAAAACTCAGGGGAATAAAAAAATGACAATGTGGTTAAAAATCTAACCTTATAACCTAAAATTTAAAAACTACTAGAAAAGCTTTAGGCAGGAAAGTGGCGCACTCAGATACAGGTGTTGGATGAAGCTGTCTGGCAGGGGGACACACATGGCAAGCAAATACTTTTTGTCTTTTTGTTGTCGTGTTTTCGTTTTTTGTTTTTGTTCGTTTGTGGGGCAGGCAAATTCTGGCTGGATGCCTCAGAAACAGGGGCACAGTGAGGGTATCCAGCGTGCAGGCCCAGCCTGAAACACTCTTGCTGATCACACTGATAACTTAGGCTACGGCTGGAGCAGGCCTTTCCATCTGAATCTCTCAGGTAGGAATGGGGAGGGTCAGAGGTTCTTTCTGAGCCTTGTTTCTTTTCTTTTTTATTTTTTTAGAACCTCACCAGAGGATATTTTTCCATGGATTTTTAGAGAGAGTGGAAGAGAGAGGGAAAGGCAGAGAGAAATATCAATGTGTGAGACATACATCGATTGGTTGCCTCCTGCACTCACCCCAACCAGGGCCTGGGCCAGGGAGGAGCCTGCAACCTAGGTACATGCCCTTCACCAGAATCGAACCCAGGACCCTTCGGTGCGCAGGCCAACGACCTATCCACTGAGCAAATTCGGCTGGGGCTGAGTCTTCTTTCTTAATAAACAACTTAAAATCAGTAACCCAAAAGGCAGCGTAATAGCGGCAAAACTTTGGTTCCCTTCAATGGTACGAAAGGGTAAGGAAAGGGGGACGTTGGTTTTTCTAGGTTGAGTGATCAGGGGGGTAATACTCTGCCCACTTGGGCATGAAATTGTCCTTGTGACTCTCAGCCCCCTGTCCATCCTGCATCTTCGCAGACTGAAGTATGTTGTCACTGGTGCGCTTGCCCGTTTAGGGCACCTGCCCCTCCTCTGGGTTTGCACATCCCTCTCACCTGCACCAGCACCAGCACAGGGGACAGCACAGAGTCAGCATCAATAACCAGTTGTCAGAGAGAAGGGCAAACACCAAATACTGCGAACAGAACTCCTAGAAAGAAAGTGAGACTAGAGAAGTGGTTGCCGGGTGCTAGGGTGAGAAAAATAGGGAGAAGTTAGGAAAAGTGCACGAACCTTAGGTGACGCGATAAACAAGGTCTGAGGATCTACTGTACTAGTATGACATGGTGACGGCAGTTGATAATACTGAAAACTGCTAAGAAGATAGAACTTAAATGTTCTCACCAAAAAAAAAAAAAAAAAAAAAAAGGTAAATATGCGAGGTGATGATGTTTTAATTAACCTGATGGAAGGAATCTTTTCATAATGTACATGTATATCAAATCATCAACACTGTACACCTTAAATATCTTACCATTTTATTTGTCAATTATACCTTAATAAAGCTGAATAAATAAGTGCATAGTTGCCCAAATGTGCAGGATGACAAAGGCAATATTCAGGAAGAAAAGACACTTTCAAGAGTTCCTTCTTGGAGGCAGTGGGTTTGAAACGACTGTGAAAACATCCAGGTGTGGCTAAGCAGGAGGCAGCTGGCAATGAGTCTGAAACTCGGGGGATATGGGGTTTGCAGATAAAGGCTGGAGAGCTACCAGCACATGCTCACAGCAGCAACGTGAGGAGAGCATCAGGAGCAGCCCCAGGGGAGCTGAACACTGAAGGGGACGTCCTCCCTCCCACCTCTGCCTCTAGAAGTCCACCCTCGCCGTCTGGGCTGCTCACAGAGCTGGTGCACAGCACATGCCCCCGACACCTGTCTGGGAGGGCCCACTCGGCCTTCGTGACCTTCCCCAGGAGACACCATACGCCCGATCAAATCTTTCCCCACATCTGGCCAGCTCAGTGCTCCTGAGTTCTTTGAGCAGCCCCTGAATTCTGTGAAATCCTCTCCCAGGAAGCTCTCCCTCGCGGGGCTGGACGACAGACCAGCAATGATCCTGAACACACGGGCCTTTGTATCCCAAATCGCCCCTGTGCTTATCAGAAGGTAGGAATAGTGCTCTCTGCCATCTTTGTGCAATTGGATACCTTTGCGTGCCCTCTGCCCTGGAGGTCCAACTCGGCCTGTGTTGCTATAAATACTGTCGTCCACACTATTTGGTGTGTTGTTTCTCTGCTGCTATCTGGGTGCCTGGCCCTGGCAGGGTCTGTGTGCTCTGACCTGGAGTGTGCACTGGGGAAGCACAGGCTGTGTCAGGAGGGTGAGGGGGGCCTGGCTTTCTAGCTCCGTTCTGTTGAGAATAGTCACCAGATAACCAGGTGATGAGTCCAACGATGCTTTTTGGCTTGGGAAATGTGGTTAGAGCAGGAATGCTTGGTAGATTGCCTGGCATTTACACTCAGGCAAAGTTGAGCTTATAAACTCCTAGTTTTGTCTAAAGCCCACAGGACTTCTTTAACTAGAAAGGTTAAAAAAAAAAAACAGAAATAAAAAAAAAGAAAAAAATAATAACTAGAAAAGATAAGGTCTAAGGTCAATACAATAAATATATTTATGTCTGTGTGCCAACATAACACGTTTTTAGTGATGGCTCAGTTAGGAATAATTGAACCTGCCAATCACAGGAAGCCTCGTCCCCACCCCCATAGCAAGTTACAACACAGGCAATCCTCGACTGGCACAGTAGCTGCCCTGCAGGACCCCTCGAGACCCAGGCTCCTCCTGCTTATCCTCTCTGCCTCCTTAATTATACTGACTTTGTCCTCACATTGATCATTTCCCGGACAATGATGGTTGCCTCACTTCCAAGTTTTGTGTCCCCAAGAAGATGGGAAAAGAAGGCTGAGGGAAAGGAAAGAATGTTTTGTCATTTTATTCTGGAAGGAAAGCCGTCCCCACGGGTGTTTACCTCCATCTCACTGGCCATCTCCAGCTACAAGGGGATAGAGATTGAGCCTATAGTTTTTACAGCTTCTGTGAGAGAGCTTGGCAAGAGATGAGAGCAATGAACATTGGAAGCTGCCAATCAAGTAGTTCAGACTTAAAAATAAGTCTAAGTTACGTTACTACATCTGCATATTTCCTAAAATATCTGTGAGCATAGCTTAAGCTAATTTATTCACTGCTGATGTTGATTTCTGTTTGCACAATACTTGCAGCAATCTTATGTCAAAATCTTCTGCTCTACATGACAGTCATACCATCCTCTTTTATATGCCCTATTTTATTCAAGTGAGGTAGGAAAAGGATTGAAAATATTTGTAGATGCTAGTTCAGTTAATTGGGTGAATAAGACATCTTTTTATCCACATATTTTCGAAGTTAGTTCCTGGAAGTCTCCCCAGGTTTGGACAGGATATCTTTGGTAGCCTGGCCAGAGTGGTCAGTGGTTGAGCACTGTCCCAGGCACCAAAAGGTTGCTGGTTCAACTTCCAGGCGGGGCACATGCCTGGGTTTCAGGTTTGATCCCTGTCTCGCTCTCGCTCTCTCTTTCTTTCTCTAAGTATGTCCTTGGATGAGGATTTAAATATATAATAATATCTTTGATTGGCAACCAACAGTACGAAAGATAATTTCCCATATCTTCCCACTTGCTTGCCCTGCTCGGTGCATCACAGAAAGTGGAGTTGCTCCAGCTGTGGTCACAGGATGGGTTTTACGTGGAGCCTTTTCAGGGGAGAAGTGCTTTGTCTCCATCTGGTGGCCAACCTTATCTTTGCACCATCAGCCGTGGTTGCACTTGAGAAGCACCTGTGGTGTTTGCAAACAACCCCAATACCCAGGCCCCTCTCCAGATTAATTCAGCCAGGTCTGGGCTAGAACGAGGAATCGGTACAAGTATTTTTTAAAAGATCTTTTCGTAATTTTAACGTGCAATTAGGGTTAAGAACCACTGAATTAGAAGAAGCTCAAAACTGGTGAGACATACTGGACAATCATTCCTCCAAAATTGCCAAAAGGAAGAAGAGCTAAATGGGAAAGTTCTAAAATCTGACAGAGGCTCTTTTACAACTTCCAGAGGGGAAAAGATTAAGGAGCTGCTAAGACTATAACAAATCTAAATCTAAATGAGTTCCTGTGTGACTCTCCTTACACAATCTGACTGGTCCCTGGGCAAAACTGTTAGTAGTTTCAATCTGAGTTGGGTTCATTTGTGTTTGTGGGCAACTTTGATACACATTTTCCCATTTAATTTTCTCAAGAACCTATGATGGTGGGTGTTCCTTCTTCCCATGAGTGTCAAGAACACTAGGGTACCTGAGGTGCCCACACAGACCCTACTTTAAACTTTGCTGAAAGACACCATGTTGTATAATTAAAATTTGCCAAATTTTCTCTCTCACATACACAAAACGATATGTGAAGTCATGTGTTAGTTAACGATGGATGTGGGGAATCCTTTCACATAGATCAAATGATCACTTTGTACACTTCATTTTTTTTTTAGTATATTTTTATTGATTTCAGAGAAGAAAGGAGAGGGAGAGATAGAAACATCAGTGATGAGAGAGAATCATTGATGGGCTGCCTCCTGTACACTCCTCCCTGGGGACTGAACCTGCAACCCATGCATGTGCCCTGACCAGGAATGGAACCTATGACCCTTCAGTCCACAGGCCAACACTCTGTCCTCTGAGCTGAACCAACCAGGGCACTTGGTACGCTTTAAATATCATGTAATTTTGTCAAGCCTCAATAAAGTTATAAAAAGAATAGGAGAATCAGGGTAAAGATTATATGAGTATCCTATGTAAATATCCTTATTCTTGCAAATTTTCTGTAATCTTGAAGTTATTTACAAATAAAAAGGTGGTTTTTAAAAATATTTTTAAAGCTTTTCCAAGATCTGCTTCTTTCTCAGCTTGCTATCTTTTTTTTAACTGATTAGACTTATTTAATATACATTTGTCAAACACAGTTGATAATCTTGAGAGCAAAATGCACCCAAAGCACATATACAGTTATAGAAGCTTTGATTATACATGTAGCATGGGAGATACACCCATTACTTTTTACATATCCTAGAGAACATTCAAATGAAGATAAATGGGTTCAGGCTGGTAACTGCCTTTTCAAAAAGCTTCTCAAACTAATTCCCACTGATCACAGCTCAGTTTTCATCATGATACATACATTATTGGTATAAAATTTTGTATTAAAAAGACCAGTCCAGCCCAGCTGGCATCAATCTATGAACCAGGAGGTCATGGTTTGATTCCCAGGCAGGGCACAAGCCTGAGTTGTGGGGTTGGATCCCCAGTAGGGAGTGTGCAGGAGGCAGATGTTTCTATCTCTCTCTCTCCCTGTCCCTTCCTCTCTGAAATCAATAAAAATATATTTAAAAAAAAGAAAAACAGTCCTGTAGGCATATCTATGTTGCATTGTCTATTACAAGAGCTGACAAATGTTTTCCTGTATAGGGCCAGATGGCTACTATTTTTTTTAAATATATTTTACTGATTTTTTACAGAGAGGAAGGGAGAGGGCTAGAGAGTTAGAAACATCGATGAGAGAGAAACATCGATCAGCTGCCTCCTGCACACCCCCTACTAGGGATGTGCCCGCAACCAAGGTACATGCCCTTGACCGGAATCCAACCTGGGAGGAACCCTTCAGTCCACAGGCCGATGCTCTCTATTCACTGAGCCAAACCAGCCAGGGCAGATGGTTAATATTTTAAGCTTTGCAACAACTCTGTTGTTATAGCACGAATGCAATATATCGGATAATTCATAACTAAAGGGCATGTCTGTAGTCTAATAAACAGACCCTGTTCTACTGGATCAATGATAGGCATCGTGTCTTAAAATTTCGACATAATGTGTTATTTGAAAACACATTTTGTCTCATTTGTTTTCTATTAAAAATTTCAAAAATTAGTCCTGGCCAGTATCTCAGTGGTTAGAGTATCAGCCCATGCACTGAAGGGTCTTCGGTTCAATTCGGGTCAAGGGCACATACCTGGGTTGTGGATTAGCTCCCCAAGCCCTGGTTGGTTGGGTAGCATGTGGGAAGCAACCAATTGATGTCTCTCTCTCACATTAATGTTTCTCCCCCACCCCACTCCCCAATCTTTCCCCTCTCTCTCTAAAAAGCAATGAGGAAAAAAATCCTCCAGTGAGGAGTAACAAAAAAATTTTTTTCCAAAAATTAGTTTTAACTTTGACCAATGTACATATTTTATCTCAATGGTTTTTGATGTTGTAAATGGTTTTTTGGTGATTTATTACCAAATAAATTTTAAAATGGCCATCTAAAGATAAGTAAAGTGTCAAAATAAATGATACTTGGGAGTGACACCACAGGGGGGTTTAGGGTTAGTATGTAAATCATGTTCTGAACCACAAGCTCGTAATATCATTGGCCTAACTACACTACAGTTTCTTAGGACTAGCAGCCATCACTCATCATATTGCTAAGTTGGTGTCCACACTGCACAAAATTTATGTATCTAAATTGTGTATAGAACCTACCCATACCAAGTCCATACCATGAGGCCTGTTTGCTATTGTATATGTATATATATAAAAGGCTAATATGCCAAGTGTCCCCTTGGGAGTTCGACTGGGAGTTCGATCACTTGCTATGATGTACGCTGACCACCAGGGGGTGGCACAGAACATGGCAGGTGACCAACAGCAGTAGTCGGGCACTGAAGGAGTGAGGGAAGGAGGTGGGGAGGCAGAGACCCTGATTGCTGGCCAGGCCTAGGGACCCTACCCAGGCACAAAGTTTGTGCACTGGGCCTCTAGTGGATCTATAATTTTGATATACATGGAAGGTATTAACTGGAGAAAATAAAAAAGTAAGTTTAGAACCAAAAAAACTAAACTGACCAAACTTTTACTAATTATTGCCAAAAAGAAATAATTTTGACTCTGGCTAATGTGGCTCAGTTAGTTAGGGCATCATCTCATGCACTGAACAGTCACGGGTTCAAATCCCAGTTGGGCAGGTACTCAGGTTTCAGGTTCAATCCCCAGTCAGGGCTCGTACAGGAGGCACACTGATAATTTTCTCTAGAATAAATTAAAGCAAACAAACAAAATGTATCCTTGGGTGAGAATTTTTTAAATTCTCTAAAAAAAAAAATAATTTTTGGAGAATCAAGATGGCAGCATAGACTGGATTTTTTGTTGTTGTTTACCATGGAACTCATTTGGCTGTTTCTTTCCTTATGTACTGATTTTTTACTTCATGTCACACATTATAAAACAAATGTTATAGAGAATCTGTATTGTATCTTCCTCTGTAGAGTGCTTTTATTCCAGTGGCCATTTCAATACTACCTTCAATTTATGTATGCTTTGTTAGTATAAACCTGAGGAAAGCCCAAGGTGTTTCTAACACCCTTCTATTTGGCAAACTGTCTCCTTGCAGATCTTGTTGATGTGTGATTTCAGTCTATGGGCAGGGATGTGGGCTTTATTTAGTCTGAGAGCTGAAACAAAAAGCAGTTGTTCATCTTGTTCAACCTTAGCTGAAAGCATTCATGTTGAGCAACTCAAATGTTCTGCCACACTGCATGTCTGAAAATGACTACAATAGTGCCTAGAGTAATGACTTGGGGATTATAAATAAATTTAACAAGAAAAGTTATAAATATGGGCCCTCTGAATAATGAGAATTGATTATGTATACACTTGCAGTATATTAAAACCAGGTAGCATAATAAAAATATTTCAGTGCTTAAAGAGATCATGTAATTAACTATTTTGATGGATCATTTCCCTAAACATAGTATTATCCCCTAAACAAGACACCAAAGATAATATTTCTTCCTGACAGGTTCATCATTTAATAAATAATGTTAAAATCCAATGAAGCTTTTTAGGTTTTAGATATATAAGTGTTTGCTCTTAGATTAGAAAACTGTATTTGGCAACAATTCTTGAGGCCTCTTTGCTTGTTCCCTTATTGTTTTCTTTCTAAAGCCAAAGCTCAATTTACTTTAGCTGTATAATCTAAAGGAAATAAATTGTATAGGTCTGTTTTCTCGTCTATGAAATGAAGGCAATGCATTCCTCAGGTCCTTGCAGGTCTAAAATTCTCTTTTCTAGCTATCAACGTTTTTGCCTCAAGATGCTATTTCCTTTTTTAGCTTCCTGCCTTTGATCTCTTATGCCTTGGAAAATAGGAAAGCCAGTTCTATCTACTCTAATAAAAGAGTAATATTGAAATTGACCATTTCTCCGGGACGCCTAAGACACACCCACCAGCCAATCAGAGTGGCTATATGCAAATTAACCCAGCCAAGATGGAGGCTGGCAGGGCGGCTCTGCACTGGGGCTGGGGGCCTCCACAGGGCGTGCACAAGCATCACTGCCCGGCACAGCAGGCGCTCTGTGCCAGGTGTGTCAGCTCAGTGGCAGGGGCGGGGTGGGGACCCCTGCGGGGTCATGTGCAAGCATACACCGCCTGGTGCGGAGCGTCCGCCCCGGGTCTGCCGGCTGGCTGCACCTCGGGAGCTTCCGCAGGGCGTGTGGGAGTGTCTGCAGCCCTGTGTGGAGCATCCAACACCAGTCCACCACCTGGCTCCACCCTGGGGGCCTCCACGGGCATGCGCCAGTCTCTGCTGCCTGGCGCAGAGCGTCTGCCCCCCAGTCCACCACCTGGCTCCACCCCCGGGCCTCTGTGGGGTGTGTGAGAGTGTCTGCAGCCCTGTGGAGTGTCCGATGCCAGTCCACTGCCTGGCTCCACCCGGGGGGCTTCCATGGGCATGCTGGGGGCCTCTGTAGGGCGTGTGCGTCTGCCACCTGGCTCAACCTCAGGGGCCTCCACAGGGCATGCGGGAGTGTCTGCCGCCCGGCACAGAGCGCCTGCCTCCAGTCCGCCACCCAGCTCCACCCCAGATGTGTCCGCTCAGCAGCAGGGCCCCCCAAGGGTCCTGCACCAGCGTCTGCCCCCGGCCTACCACCCAGCTCTGCACCAGGTGTGTCCCCTCAGCAGTGGGGCCCACCAGGTGTGTGCGATCGTGGGCCACCTGGCGGGAAACATCTGCGCCTGCACTCACCAGCCCTCTGAGCCCCCAGGGCACGAACCCTGAAGGGGCTGTGGGCAGCCTGAAAACAACCCTCACCCCCTCACCCAGGCTGGCCAGGCATGCCAGCAGGTGGACATCCCACGAGGGGTCCCAGACTGTGAGAGGGCAAAGGCTGGGCTGAGGGACCTCTCCCCCTCCCCCCCTCACTGAGTGCACAAATTTTTGCGCACCAGGCCCCTAGTTATATTATAAAAGACAAGAGGTCTGGTGCATGGATTCCTGCACTGCTGGGTTCCCTCTGTCTGGCCTGCGAGGATCAGGCCAAAACCAGGTCTCCGACATCCCTTGAGGGGTCCTGGGTTGCAAGAGGGTGGTTCTCAGGTGCCGTACCCTGGCATCAGGCTCCCTCCTCTCTGGTTTCAGGTATATCGCCCGAGAACGGCAGCTACCAAGTCACCATAGCTCAGCAGCTCCTGTGTTGAGCATCTGCCCCATGGTGGTCAGTGCATGTCATAGCTACCGGTCAGACAGTCGGACAATCACTTAGGTTTTTCTATATTTAGATAGGGTATTCTAATAAAAGACTTGGGATTTTTTTCTAAATTATGTATATACTATAGTTCCCCTTGTCTGCAGAGAATATGATCTAAGACCCCAGTTGATGCCTGAAACCAGGGAGAGTGCCAAATCCAATATATACTATTTTTTCCTCTACATACATACTTACGATAAAGTTTAATTGATAAACTAAGCACAGTAATAGATTAGTAACAAACTAGACCAATTATAACAATGTACTGTAATGAAAGTTATGTGACTACGGTCACTATTTCAGGAAATGCCTTGCTGAAGTCCTTGCATAGGCTCAGTGCTTTCAGGTGCAAAGGTTGCTGTCAATCGGAATATGTTTTCTGTTCGTCTTCCACTCAAAAATGTTATGCCTGTTTCATATTAACTATGCACTTAACACACACTGTGGCCAAAATTTCTGCAGTTTTAGGAATGACAAATTAGCAATCTTTTTTCTTCCTCATTGTAGGGAGCGGCTCTAAGGTCAAGCCTTGGGCTAACCTGTGGCAGGGCAACAAACAAGTCCCAGCCTGGAGGGCAGAGCTCTCCTAGCATAATTAAGCCTGACCTTGTAGCCCTCCCTAATTCCTTCCTAAGTAGCTAATGGGCTGTAAGAGGTGCAGTAAGTGTTCGGAAAACAAAAACATTTGTATACATGTTAATCCACCCTTGTTTTAACCAGACTATAAAATAAAGCATCAGCTTGCAGGCTGGGTCTTGTGTGTGTCCTCATCCAGGCATGGGACATCCACCGAGTCCCAGTTGTATTCTTTTGTCTGTCTTTTCTTCAATCCTTCACCGCCACGCCTCAGGTCCACCCTTGGCAGTGTTGGCGTGGCACACTTCATAACTTCGATAATAGATTCCTTCTTACTGTAGATCTTAGCTACAGTTTTCTTCCTTTATTAAGTTGAAAGTTTCACCTTTTTACTTAAAAAAAAAGCACTTTACAGCTTCTCTTTGGCATATCTCAGTTACCAGCATCATTACTCTTGCACTTTGGGGCCATCATTAAGTAAAAGAAGGGTTACTGAACACAAGCACTGTGATACCAACAGTCAATCTGATAACCAAGATGGCTTCTAAGTGACTAGTGGGAGGAGGGTATACAGTGTGAATATGCTGGACAAAAGGATGAGTTGCATCCAGGTGGGATGAAATGGGACAGTGTGATTTCATGACAATATCAGAATGGTACACAATTTTAAAACTTAGCAGTTGCTTATTTCTGAAACTTTCCATTTAATATTTTTGGACCACAGTTGACCCAGGTAACTGAAACCAAGAAAAACAAAACTATGGATAAGGAGGGTGGACACTATACATATTTTGGTAACAGGAGATCTGTACACACTTACTCCCTAGATCTTAGGTATAATCCAAACATATGTAAAATCAGTTGTATTTCCTAACAGAGTAAAAAGACACTGTTAAATATAAATAAACCAAATACCTGACCTGTGGCATCTGTAGCTAAAAAAAATAATATCTTTCCTAGGATCCCCACTGATCCCATGGGATCCCCACTGATCCCATGCCTGCGATAACAATACATACAATTGAAATGACGCCATTATAAAAAAGCATTAAGCAATGGGGGAGGGGGAAGGAGGGTGAACATTTGTAACACTTTAAACAATAAATTTAAAAATGTAAATGAATAAATAAAAATAAGCCAGGGTAGGGGTGGATGGGCTAGATGGGGTCAATGGGAAAAAAGGGGACATCTGTACTACCTTCAACAATAAAGATAAATTTCTTAAAAGTTTTAAAAAGCCCCAGCCAGTTTGGCTTAGTGGATAGAGCATTGGTCTGCAGACTGATGGTCCAAGTTCGATTCCGGTCAAGAGTACATGTCTGCGTTACGGGCTTGATCCCCAGTAGGGGGTGTACAGGAGGCAGCCAGTCAATGATTCTCTCATCATTGATATTTCTATTTCTCTCTCCCTCTCCCTCCCTCTCTGAAATCAATAAAAATATATTAAAATAAAAACAAAAACAGAAAAAAGCCTTGACTTATTTTCTTTATTGAATTAAAATTACACCATATATAAAATAGTGATGTATATACAGAATGATTTAATGTCATAATATATACAATTATCTTTAAAGTCAGGATGCAAGTTACAATGATTATGAATATAAAACTTATAGTAAAACATTCTCCATAGTGGTTTATTTGGCTGTTTTAGTTCGAAGTCGTCGTTTGAGAATCTGATGATCACTTTCCTTCACTTTATGATCCATCAAGATCTGAAATGAATAATTACATAATTTTAAATAAAAATTAAAGCTTATTTTAACTAGTAAAATATGTTCATGTGCTTATTAAACATAATAGGTACATTATAAAATATTTTTTTGTCTTCTTGGACTTACAGGTATACTATCTTCTATAAAAAAGCATGCCTAGAGAACCAAGATGGCGGCATGAGGTATATATCTAAATGCACAGCCTCCACACCTACATTATAGAAATACAACTACACAGA
>PVJC01025666.1:0-24582 GCA_004026665.1 Murina feae | reverse complement strand
TAATGCTATACATGCAAATTGTGAAATGGAGAAAGAAGAGAAAAAAATTACAAAGGACTACATTCAAAAAATCTGTAAGGGCAGGAACCCAACCTATCCATCCACAAGTATATATCCAGCACCAAGCACAGTTCCTAACACACAATAAGTGCTAAACAAATATTGCTGAATGAATGAATGAATGAATAGGTGATTGTGGTGATTGTGCTAAGACTATCAAGTGTAGGAGTCTCACTGGTGGAGTATATGCCAAGGTTCCATTTCCAAATAGTTTGATTCTGTAGGCCTATGGTAAGTTCAAAAGATTTACATTTTCAATAACTGTCCCTCAGTAACTCAAAAACAGGTGAGCATCGCTGAGAAACCCCGTCTCATTTTCTTTTTAAAATATTTTTATTGATTTCAGATAAGAAGGGAGAGGGTGTTAGAGATAGAAACATCAATGATGAGAGAGAATCATTGATCACCTGCTTCCTACACACCTCCCACTGAGGACCGAGCCCACAACCCTGGGAATGTGCCGTGACAGGGAACTTCACCATGACCTCTGGCTCATTAGTTGACACTCAACCACTGAGCCACACTGGGCAGGCCCATTTTCTACTGCGTGTTCCCAAAGAGGCAGTAGACATGCCACATGACATTCTGATGTGGACAGTTTAATAGCTCAATACTGAAACCACTCTTTGATTTCAAGACTTCACTTCTAGAACACTTAAATTTGCCACGCCCCTGATTGAGCAGATAATTCTGTAAATGACAAGTTACATTTCCAAATATACTCTATGTTCAAAGACTTTGGTGTCTCGCCTTTTTCCAAGAGATGACTTAGTGCAGTTGTTCTTAGCCTTGGGTCAACATTAGAACCACCTGCTCGAGGGGTGTTAAGAAGAGCAATGCCTGAGGCACACCATACACCAGCAAATCAGAGACCTGGAGCTAGGGCTCAGGTGTCCGTAGAGAGGACAGGGGTCCCCAAGACAGCCCGCCTGAAGCTCCTGCCTCCACATCGGCACCGCTTGCACTGAAACCTCACATAGCCCCTCTTATCTCCTTCCCCACCATTGGTTGTTTTATTTCCTAAAATCTGCTGGATTCTACATATTTTATGTCCTGAATTCTGATGAGTAACAAGGGAAAAGCCCACTACATAGAAATGAACCAGAGCAGAAATAAACCGGGAAAGAACCCATTTTTGAAAATAAAGTTTCATCTCATTTGCTTTTATTTAATAATTTAGCTTGGCAAGGCCATTTAATGTACCATGGCCATGCAGCTTGGATTCAGGAGGGGAGAAACATTTTGCAATTCCAGTAAGTGATTTTGGTCTGACCAGCCTGCCCTTGAAATGACCTCAGGCGGGGTCCTCAAGTGGGAGAGAATCATTCACAAATTCATAACTTCTCTTTATTAATTAACACTGTGGATGCACTTTATATGTGTCCTATCTTGTTCCACAACAGATTCGAGGAACATTGAAATGCAATATGATATATAAGGGAAAGACACATTTGGAAAGAGTTGAAGACCATGAAACTAAGCCCAGGGCAAACTCATAAAATGAAGAGATATATGAGCCCATATCACCATCTACTCTTCCCGGGTCTACTGGAGGCTCCCAGGCCTCCCAAGCCTGCCCAGAGCTCTCAGCCCCCATGGTCTTCCCCAATTCCACCTTGCTGGCCACACCCCTGCAGGGCTCCTCCAGTGTCAGCTCTCACTCGAATCTCCTAAAGGCTGGTTAACACCAGATTGCTGGGCTCCCCGACTTGAGGGTTCCATTCAGCAGGCCTGAGAGTGTGCTTTCCCCACAGGATTCCAGGCGATGCTGCTGCCGCTGGACCACACCAGGAAACCCATGGCTCACAGAGTTTCCTGTGGTAACGTGTGCTCCCAGGAACAAGATGAAATGCTTTCCCTGACTTACAAGGCCTTGCAGCTTTGGCTCCTTTTTCTTTCTTTAGGTGTGAGTAACGGCATTCTCTCCTTAGCCTCTAAGATCCTACTACAATGGGGCCTTCGCCTGGCTTCTCCCATAAGCCATGCTCCTTCTGGGACAAGCACGTGCAGTATCCTCTCACCATTAACCCCATCACATAAGCCCTGCCCCGCCACCATCTCCAACACCCTGCTTGTCCTGTTCACTCAACTCATGTGACATTTCACAGAGAAGCCCTTAGTTTAAATCAGGTTTTCTTATTTTATACTCCCACCAACCCTATTCTTTACCTCTACAACACTTATCTCCAGTGGTATATAAAAATTCATGAGCCCTAGCCAGTTTGGTTTAGTGGATGGAATGTCAGCCTTCGGACTGAAGGGTCCCAGGTTCAATTCCGGTCAAGGGCATGTACCTGGGTTGTGGGCACATCCCCAGTAGGAGGTGTACAGGAGGCAGCTGATCACTGTTTCTCTCTCATCGATGTTTCTAACTATCCCTCTACCTTCCTCTCTGTAAAAAAATTAATAAAATATATTTAAAAAAATTCATGAGTGTGATATGTGGATTCATGTCTTTCTCTTCCTCTAGACTCCAAACCCCAAGAGAGTGGGAACCATGATACTTGTGGGTTTGTTTGTTTGTTTGCGTTGATTTATCCTTAGTCCTAGCACACTACTCAGGACAGAGGAAAGCCATTCACTTTTAATGGAACATGACTGCATGCACTTGCAAGGAAATCAGTTGCTCAGAATTATTACAACCACCTCTGATCCTTAAACTGGGGTGGAAGTTAAGAATGACCCCAAATCCTGGTCCACCAAAATGAGTAAAGCATGCACTGATGTCCTCCCCACCGTAAACCCAGTAACTGGGGTCTTGGCTCCTGGCCCTCACTCCGTGCCCAGATTGGGCCAGGAGGGGACTTCCAGAGCATGCCATGGTGGTGACAGGTGGACAGAATGTGATACTCAGCAGGTACACTGCTGACGGCTGGTGGTCTGGCGATGTAGCTCTCCAAGGAGTAGATGGGCTCCCTATACTCCAGGCCATATTCCAAGAATGTTATTTCTCTCGGTCAAAACTTTGAAAACTATTGATCATCACCAGTGTTTTTAAGATTTTATTCCTTGGCAAGGGTAGTCCAGGTGGGTTACATTAAAGCAGTGGTTCTCAACCTTCCTAATGCCGCAACCCTTTAATACAGTTCCTCATGTTGTGGTGACCCCCAAATGAAGCAGGGAGTCTCCCAAGGGTGAGGACGACGGAGCCCCTAGCGCGAGGACGCTTGCATGCATGACTCCAGAGACCAGGTTCTGTGACGCAGGTCTAATTTTATTGAGGAAGTACAGCAGTATTTATAGCAGAGGTGGCCAATCATAGAATGCCTTCTTAGGGAGCCAATGAGCGTAAAAGTCGGGGTACTGTGTATGTGGCTGTGGGAGGGGCTCAGGCGAGCATTGCCATCTTCCTGGTTTGCCAGAAAGATCTGAACTGCTGGAGTGAGCTCACAGCATTGCATCAGCCACTGCACCGAGATAAACCTCCTGTGCTCTACCTACACCCAACCAGAAAATTATTTCTGTTGCTACTTCATAACTGTAATGTTGCTATTGTTATGAATCATAATGTAAATATCTGATAAGCAGGATGTATTTAGGCGAACGCTGTGAAAGTGTTGTTCATCTCGAAAGGGGTCATGACCCACAGGTTGAGAACAGCTGCAATGCAACCGTATGCTTCACAAGCCAGCGTAGATGAGAAACCTGATGCACAGGTAAGCTGCCCAGGGCTTCCTGGGAGAGCCACGGTTACATCTATGATCGTTTTAATTGTCACATTCTGACCTCGCTGATCTGCAAGTCTGAAGCTCTGTTATAGGAATTGTTATAGGAAACAATGATGGAGGCCCAAGGACTGGTGCAGTGAGGAGCGGGGGGTAAGCATGGACCACAGTGACCAGGGTTCAGACCCTGCCTGTGTCGATGGCCATTTGTATTTCCTTGAGCGAATTAGGTAAACCCTCTCTAACCACCAGTTTCCTGAACTGGAAATGTTAAATGTGTGTTTTCTTTTAATTAGGGACAAATAAATGTATGTAAAACGTCCAGCTTAGAGAGTACAATGCATGTTTTTTTTTGTCTTCGTGACCCATGATTTTAATCAGCTATTGTTTCAAGAAACCCAAAGCCACAAAGTAAAGTTCCAGGAATTTTCAAAGCAGATTTGAAGCCAGGCCAAGCCTGGCTACCAGCCTTTGTTCTTGCTCCCTCTAATGCCTGGAGAAAAACCCAATGGATGCTTTTTTAAACACTAAAATAGAATAAGGTGATTCCCCAGGGCCGCATAGATGACAGAGCCTAAAAGAAGCAGACTGCCCATTGCTCCCAGTCAGGTGATGCGGGCGGGCACCTGGTCCCACCTCCGAGGGCTTTGTTCACAGCTGAGTCCTAAAACTAAGGGGGATCATGAACACCTTGCAATTCAGGTATTCACCTGGCTGGCCCTGCTGCCAGGTCCTCTCCCAGTGGTTTCTGCAAAAAAGTTTTAAGTTTGTCAGCTCATTTTTCACCTGCAGCATGGAACTCTGAAAATGGCAAATAGTCTTTGGCTGCCTCCAACTCTGATGAACACACAGCAGTTTTTAACAGACCCTTCCATTTTGAATATTGCTTGGAGCGCCATAGTCAAAAATGCTTACGGAGCAACAGGAGATGAGACTAGTTTGGACCTGCCACCGCCTGTGAGGGGAGGGGAGGACAGGTGCGCAGTTGCAGCGTCCAGCGAAGGACCAGCACTACAGAGCGCATCTGCAAACTCAGTGTAGCTGGAGCCTGTAGTGCAAGGGGTGGCGATGGAGAGTAAGGTCAGGCAGAGGTTGGAAACAGACATTCAAGGGCCCGTCTTGTTATAAGCCACAGAAATGAGCACAGAGGACAGACACAGCAGTGATGGCACAAGCAGATGTTTATGGCTGGCACTGGCTTGCACTGGGAAGGATGGAGATAAGATAACGTAGACACGAGTAAACAAAGCACCAACCTGGATGCTGTAAAGTACTTTTTGAAGTAATCCAGATTTGAAAATTTTATATCTATATCTATATCTTTATCTATATCATCTATATATCTATCCTATATAATAAAAGGGTAACATGCAAATTGATCCTAACAGCAGAACTATTGGGAATGACTGGTCACTATGACACACACTGACCACCAGGGGGCAGAGGCTCAATGCAGGAGCTACCTCCTGGTGGTCAGTGCGTTCCCAGAGGGGGAGCTCTGTTCAGCCACAAGCCAGGCTGATGGCTGCCAGCACAGCTGGTGGTGGTGGGAGCCTCTCCCACTTCCTCAGCAGCGCTAAGGATGTCCAAATGCAGCTTAGGCCTGCTCCCTGCTGGCAAGAGGGATGTCTGACTGCCAGCTTAGGCCTGATCCCCCCAGTGAATGGGCCTAAGCCAGCAGGTGGACATCCCCTGAGGGGTCCCAGACTGATGGAGGGCAGAGACCGTGCTGAGGGACACCCCCGAGTGCACAAATTTTTGTGCACTGGGCCTCTAGTATCTATATATAATGTAATTATATATAAAACATAAAATATAATATATATTTATATTATACTAGAGGCCTCGTGCATGAAATTCAGGCATTGGGGGGGGGGTTGTCCCTCAGCCCAGCCTATACCCTCTCAATCTGGGACCACTTGAGGGATGTCTGTGTCCGTTTAAGCCCGATCCCACTGCAACTGCCCTCTCACAATCTAGGGCCACTGGCTCCCAACTGCTTGCCTGCCTGCTTACCTGATTGCCCCTAACTGCTTCTGCCTACCAGCCTGATCACCCCCTAACCACTCCCCTGCCAGCCTGGCCTTATTGCCCCCAACTGCCCTCCCCTGCAGGCCTGGTCCCCTCCTCTGCCCTCCCCTGAAGGCCTGGTTCCTCCCAACTGCTCTCCCTTTCAGACCTGGGTATCCCCAACTATCCTCCCCTACAGGCCTGGTCCCCCCCAACTGCCCTGCCCTGCAGGCCTGGGTCTCCCCCAACTGTCCTCCCCTGCAGGTCTGATTGCCCCCAACTGCCATCCCCTGCAGGGCTGGCCCCCAACAACTGTCCTTCCCTGCAGGCTGATTGCCCTCAACTGCCCACCCTGCAGTGCTGGTCCCCCCAACTGCCCTTTCCTGCAGGCCTAGTTCCCCCCAGCTGCCCTTCCCTGTTGGCCTGATTTCCCCGAACTGCCCTCCCCTGCAGGCCATCTTGTGTCCACATGGGGGAGGCCATCTTGTGTGTTGGAGTGATGGTCAATTTGCATATTACACTTTTATTAGATAGGATAGTAAATGTAACATACTTATATATAACATGTTAATAGAATACATAATTATTAATAATTATACATAAACACTAGAGGCCTGGTGCACGACATTCGTGCACTGGCAGGGGGGAGGTCCCCTCAGCCTGGCCTGTGCCCTTTTGCAGTCGGGAGCCCTTGGGGATTGTCCGACTGACGATAAGCCGTGGAGGCAGGAGAGGCTCCCGCCACCACTGCTGCACTCACCAGCCGTCACCCCAGCTTCTGGTTAAGCAGCACTCTCCCTGTGGGAACACACTGACCACCAGGGGCAGCTCCTGTGTTTAGCATCTGCCCCCTGATGGTCAGTGCGCATCATAGAGACTGGTCATTCTGCCATTTGGTTGATTTGCATATTATCCTTTTATTATACAAGATAATAATATAAATATAGTATACTAGAGACCCAGAGCATGAAAATTCATGTACTTGAGGGGGATCTCTCACCCTGACCTGCCCTCTCTCACAGTCTGGGAGCCCTCAGGGGTGGGAGGCGACTCTGTGATCAGGGGAAGGCACCTCTGCTGCTGCCACTGCCGGCAGCACAAGTCTCGGCTGGCCCTGGTTCTTCAGCCTTGGATGGCCCTGGGCGGCTGGGCAGCTGCCATCCAATGCTTGACTATACCTCAGGCTGGCCCTGGGGGGCTGAGGAGTCTGGGGGACTCCAAAGGCAGCCATGTGCCTGCCGCCCTGGCAGGGCTGAGGGGATGGGCGCCGCCATCTTGTGGCTGTGAGCACTGCCATCTTTGAGGGTGTGGCCTCCAATTAGCATATTCCCTCCTTATTGGCTGTGGGCACCGCCATCTTTGAGGGTGGGACAGTCACTTAGCATATTCCTTCTTTATTTGGATAATTGCATGTATAAAATTTAAATATATAAATATATATTATTTGAATAAAACGTATTCATTTTTTTCCTTAGGTGACACCTTAACCATTGCCTAATGCCTACATGTGTGTGCATGCACATGGATTAAACAGAGAAATCTCAGTGAGGATGGAGAACAGTTACTGAAGCTGAGGGAGGGGGTCTAAGGAAAAATCAATTGCATGTGGGAAGGAATGGGAAAAAGAGCAGGATTCCTGTTTCCTGGCTTGGTATGTCTGAGTGGAAAGGGAAATTATCATGAGAGAGGCTTTAAACAAATGCCTTTCCCTCCAGCCTTTTGGTGTTGCCATTTGTAAGATTAGCGGAGTGGCAGGCAGGGCTTTATTGGGGCAGAGAGAGAACATGTAAGCTCTGTGGCAACCACGGCGATGCCCAAGGTGCCCCTGTGGTCAGCAGGCAGCAGCTGCATGTTTAGGAGGAAGTTGGTGATTTGAATTTTCAGCACGAAGCTCTACATGCAAATATTCAAAAACCAGGGCTAATGCTCCCGGGCTTTTTGCATCTTTGAAAACTAGGATGAGAACATGTAATAATTCCATAACCTGGAATCATGAATCTGGCTTCTCAGAGTAACCCAGGCTTTATACATAGAAACTCAACCGAAGACACTGTTTCCCAAAATGTTGACTTCTCTTCAGCATGAACCCATGAGCCGGTTCTATGTCCTTAGATACTTTATGTAAGTTGCCTCAGCCTTCATTGCCTTAACTGTAAATGGGGTTGTCAATACCGATCTCATCAGGCTGTACTGAGGACAGAAGGAAAGGGATACCCATGACCAGCATCCTGTTTAATAGAGAAGAAGGCTCAGTTGAAGTTACCCCTTCCATTCTCTTGTTCAGGGGATGCAACCTCATGTCATGGAATGGATGATAAATTGGAGTCCAATAGGCCTG
The DNA here is from genome assembly GCA_004026665.1 of Murina feae. Taxonomy (NCBI): domain Eukaryota; kingdom Metazoa; phylum Chordata; class Mammalia; order Chiroptera; family Vespertilionidae; genus Murina; species Murina feae. The sequence continues at coordinate 16,509 of PVJC01025666.1, read as the reverse complement.
GAGCCTATCTTATCAACTTGAGTGAAGCGTTCCCTGAGCCTCACTTTCCTTATCTACGAAATGGAGATAAGCTACTTTACCTATAGGCGACAATCTGGTTTCACTTACCCTTGTTCAACATATGGTCCCAATAAACTGTATCAGCTTTTACCAAATGGGCTTCAACAGGAAGCAGTGCATGGTAATAGTCAATCCAGGAGAGAAAAAAAAAATGGGAACATTCTCTTTTGAGCTAAGTCAAAGGTGAGGAATATGTGTGTATGTGTCTGGGGGTCAGGGGGTGTGTGATGAATATGTAGGAAATGGAGGCCTAAGCTCTGAATCTTTGGGAAAGAACCCCTGTCTAACAATTTTTCTTACATTAATAACAAGACTATAACAATTTAACTAGCAGCAAACAATGTATTGCAGCATCGATCAAATACTATGTGGCAGACACAATACTGGGTTTAGATAGAAACAGAAGAAGACAGCAGAAGCACTCGCCCGCTTTCCAAGAAAAGGAACCCACAAGCGAGTACGAGTGGAGTTGAATCATATTCCAATCCATGCTGAGCACATGTGTGGCAACGCACAGAACCTATATCTTAGTTTTCTTTCTTTTCCTTACAGGACCAATATTTGCCCTTGCAAGGAGCGAATTCCTCAATTAGGAATAACCCCACAATTTTGACTGTTTTGAAGGAGAACTAAATCACAGGAGTAATAGAGCATGCTCTTCATGAGAGATCCACTCAGAGACACACACAAAAAAAAACCTTGAACATCTTTAAAACGAGGGCCTCCGTCGAGGACAGCAAAATGCATTTTTCCACTTTTACACAAACTTTAATATATTTTTCATCTGGAGTCATTTCTATATTGTCAGCAGAAAAAAATATTTGCATGTGGTTGTATATTTGGGAGTGAGTTTTATCTCTAAACAGATTTGTAACTAAAAACAGAAATATCTTTTTATGGGAGACAGCTGGTTAGGAGATTAAAGATACACATGGTTGGGGGGGGGGGACTCAAATTAACAAACATTCCTAGACATAGAATGTCTGTGAGTATTAGGGCTCTTTTAACTTCTGACCTAAAAAAATATATATCTAACCCCCCACCAGTTTCCCAGGATAGATTTTAGGCTAGTTGGCATTTAAAAGAAAGATAAAATAATCTTGGAAAGCCTGGTTACAGAGCTATAACTCTTCAAAATCTTAAGGAATCATAGATAACCTATAAACACGACGTGAACATAAAATTCCTAAATATGCAGTTCCATTTATGGCATCCTGAAAAAAAGATAATAACCAGTCAAATCAGGCCAATTCTGGCCTCACTTTCTCCCTCTCGGAACGCGAAGAAGATGTGCTTCTGAAATGTTGGATTTGAGCTCCACATTTCAAGCATCTGCCACATGTTTATGCTGGGAATGTGCTGTCGTTGCCATGAAACTATTCTTGGGTTTGTTTTCCAAAGGGCACTGTAAACATGAGTTTTCCAGCCTTTTCATGGAAGGGGTGAACTCCTTTGAGTCTGGTAAACCAATCTCCAGACTGGATATAGGACACCGATGGTCAACCATCGCCCCGTTATTGTTTTCTTAGTCCAGGAATGGATTTTAAAGTACATGGTGTGAACGCAGGCTGGCTTCTTCTGGGGCTGTGGCCACCATCATGGGAACATTGGCAGGACAGGGTTGGAGGGCAATCACTTTTATGTGGGGAGCTCCGTGCCCCAACTCGGGAGTCGCATGTGTGTGAAGCTGACTTAATTTTTACAATCATCTGAATTAGACCAAGGCACAGAACTGGCTACAGTCAGTGATTTTTAACAGTAAAGCCAACGTTGCATTCATTAGGGTTGGCAGATGCACGAGAAGTTAATTAATTATTGCCAAGTCCATTTCCCACACTTCCCCCAGTGTAGCTGGGCATTTCTCATCATTCCATTCTTTAAAAATGACATGCATGTTTTAATTTGTTTGAAAGAGAATATGTCTCTCTCAGACATGGAAACCCAATATTAGCTGGCACAATTAAAAGGTTATATAAAAATAAACACAATTGTCCTGGCTGGTGTGGGATAGTTGGTTGGGAGTCATCCCACGTGCCCAAAGGTTGCCGGTTTAATCCTCGGTAGGAGGCATGCGGGAGGCAGCTCATAGATAGATGTTTCCCTCTCACATTGGTGTTTCCCTCTATCACTTCCTCCTCCCACTTAACAATCAATAAAAATCTCTAAAGATCAATAAAAAAATCTAAAAAAAATAAAATACAATAAAAATAAAACAAATAAAATATTGCTAGATATTATTGCTTCCTAAAGACTCTCAGTGTGGCGGCTACTCCTTTGTGGTTGTAACTGGGTAAACTGGGGTAGGCAAGGTTTAACAGATATTAGAGACAAATTACCAAGGAAGTCATTGAATAGACTGACTGATTACTGAACAAGTTACCCTTTTACACCTTGTAATATTGATTGTCATGTGCCCATACTACCATGAACAGTCATCCTTACTACCCTCAGTGGTTTGTACTATAAGCTTCTGGAAATCCTTCTCAACCAGACAGCAGCTACTACTATAGAGATCCCACATCACTTGGTAAGGCATGATTTTTTCAGAGCTTATCAGTCATTAGCACTTGGGAGTGGATTAAGTTTAGTATCTTTCTTGGTCTCTTTTCTGCCTACCAACCCTTCCTGCCTCATCTTCTTCATTCTAGAATCATAAGGTGAAGCCTTCCTTTGCTCTTGTATATCTCCACCCTTTTATGTCTATTGCTTCTACAACCTAGACATTTCTCCACCTCAAGGAAGTTCTTACTCCCACAAGCATGCCTCTGTCCAGTTAGGCAATGTCCACTCACCCACTAAGACTCAAAGAACTGTTGGAGGACAAGTTGGTCACAGATACTAAAGGTGCTACTCATTAAGGAATCTACTAATCTGAAATACTTTTATAAAGGTATAAAAATAGGAGTAGGAGAGTGGTTATTTTAGCAGTTTGAAAAAACACAAAAATGGAAGTAATGACAATATCCATACATATGAGACTAACTAAACAACCAAGATCCCTCCATAAAATATAATATTTTGAAGTGGTTAAAAATAATAGAGTCATCTATACACTTACAAGGTAAGATAACCATTTTATCTATATAATTTACTGAGTGCCTCCTTGCTATTTACCTGGATTAATTCATTCACTGACTCTTCACAAAATCACTGAGGAGTAGCAGTATTACCCCACATTACAGACTAGAGGTCCAGTGCACAAGTTCATGCACGGGTGTGGTCTGGCTGGCCCACCCCGATCAGGGCTGATCATCAGGCCTGGCCTGGGCTGGCTGGGAAGAGGGGCTGAGGGAGGTTGGCTGGCCAGTCCACCTCTCTCCCCACCCGGCTGGCCAGTGGCAGTATGCGTCATAGCGACAGCTTGTTCAGTTGATTGGCTTTTATATATATAGATGAAGAACATAGGACACAGGAAGGTGAGGTTACTGCCCAAGATTTAACCCTATGAATTTCTTTTCTTTTTCTTTTTTTTAAAATACATTTTATTTTATTTCTTGAATTTATTGGTCAGACTTTGGTTAATAAAATTATATAGGTTTCAGGTGTGCAATTCTATAATATATCATCTGTATATTGTATCATGTGTTCACCACTCCAAGTCAAGTCTCCTTCCATCACCATTTACCCGCCTCCCCCCCTACCTTTCCCAATCCCCACCCCTTTCCCTCTGGTAATCACCATATTATTGCCTGTGTCCATGAGGTTTTTTTATCCTTTGCTTAATCCCTTCACCTTTTGCACCCAATCCCTCAACCCCGTCTCCCCTCTGACATCTGTCAGCCTGTTCTCTACCTATGAGTCTGTTTCTCTTTTGTCTGCTAGTTTATTTCGTTCATTAGATTCCACATATAAGTGAAGTCATATGGTTCTTGTCTTTCTGTAAGTAGCTACACTTAGCATGATATTCTCTAGATCCATCTGTGCTGTCACAAAAGGTAAGATTGCCTTCTTTTTTATGGTCAAGTAGTATTCCACTGTGTAAATAAAAGTACCACAGATTTTTTTTTTTTTAGCCACCCATCTACTGATTGGCACTTAGGCTGCTTCCAAATCTTGGCTGTTGTAAATAAGGCTGCAATGAACATAGGGGTGTATGTATTCTTTAAAATTAGTATTTTAGGTTTCTTTGAAAATATTCCCAGACATGGGCAACCCACTGAATGAGAGAACATATTTATTTGCTAAACATATATGTGAAAAGGGGCTAATATCTAAAATTCACAAAGAACTTATAAAACTCAATACCAAGAAGCCCCACAAACAATCCAGTTACAGAATGGACAAAGGACCCGAGTAGACACTTCTCTAAAGAGGACATAAAGATGGCCAATAGAAAAGTGAAAAGATACTCAACGCCACTAATCATCAGAGATGCACATTACAACCACAATGAGATTCCATCTCATACCTGCCAGAATGGCTATCATCAGTAAGTCAACAAAGTGCTGGCGAGGATGTGGAGGAAAGGGAACCCTCACACATGTTGGTGGGAATGCAGATTAATGCAGTCGCTGTGGAAAGCAGTGTGGAGTTTCCTCAGAAAAGTAAACTGCTGCCCTAACCAGTTTGGCTCAGTGGATAGAGCATCGGCCTGTGGACTCAAGGGTAACCAGGTTCAATTCCGGTCAAGGGCATGTACCTTGGTTGTGGGCACATCCCCAGTGGAGAGTGTGCAGGAGGCAGTTGATTGATGTTTCTCTCTCATTGATGTTTCTAACTCTCTATCCCTCTCCCTTCCTCTCTGTAAAAAATCAATAAAATATATTTTTTTAAAAAAGTAATCTGCCTTATGACCCAGCAATTCCATTTCTGGGAGTTTAAGCCTAAGAATTGTAAATGACTTTGTTCTTTGTAAATCGTGAAGACTATACCTCAAATTGTTACCTTGATTTTCCTAGGAAGGAAGTAGCAGATTCACAAAGGTTATCTCTGCATCCCCAACAGAGAACACGTATTTTTTCTCATTGCCTAAGTGGCTGATGCCATCAAGCCTTATTTTGAGGAATAGACATAAGAGGGGACATTTCTAGTTGTGCTCTGGGTCCAGTACCAGGCCCATAATATTACTCTGTCCAGGGGAAAGACCTGGGGGGACTCACCTGCAGGACTGGGTTTTCACATCTTTGAATCCCATCTGTCTTTTCAAGGTGAAGCACAGAGGTCTAGTTCAGGGAGCTGCTGATGAAATCACTGAGGCAGGGGCTGGCTTACTTTTAAGTGCATTAGAATCACAACCAGCAAATCTCTCTGATAATCTTGCTTTGAAAATAAAAGCCTTGGGCGGTATGACAAGTATTGTGAAGTACCACCTTCCCACTGACACAACATAATTATTATTACAGTTGTTATTATTCCGCAGAGGTTTATTTGCAAACTTTAAATGGCAAGTATTTTTATCTAGTTTCCTGCCAGATACCAGGTGTCCCTTTCTCTGTCTTGGTTAATAAACATCCATTGGAAATAAGTCTGCCCTTCTGTGAACATTTCCATTATCCAGAGAGGCAAAAATGACTGCACCTCGGGGGTTTGAGCCGGGGCAACAAGATCAGCCTTCCTGCTGGGTCTGATGATGTGGGGCAGACACTGTTCTGTTCTTTAGGTTCAGAATCTCTCCTTTTTCTCAAGAAAACATCAAGATGAGCATTCCCCATTTCAAAGAGTGGGATACTGAGGCACCATCTAATTGGACCAAGGCCCTCAGTAAATGGCGGAACCATGGCTCAGATGTACAGCCTTCCTGACCTAAAACCCCAACATACTGTCTAATTCCAGCTTCCAACGCCAAACCACAGAGTTGTTTGGTAACCTCCCATCTTTGAGAGTAGTTCTTTTAACAAAGCTGAACGCTAAGAAAAATCCTGTCTAATTGCTGGGCTGTGGCCACACTGAAGGGGGAGGGAACCTATGGGGGAGGGACCGCTGGCTGGGTCTGCTGCTGGGGAGTTGGGTCAGCCAGAGGGTCACTTGTGATAGAAACAGTGGGTGAATTTCTCTAGGTGGCAAGGGGGGGTGTCTCTGAAACAGTCATTTCCAGGGCTGTGTTGGGAGCCCTGGGTCCCTTCCCCAGGTCCTCTGCACCAGCGGCAGCTACTCACAGTTGGCACATAATAAGTTTAATATACAAAAGCTTGGGTAGGAGTTCGCTTTTGTCCTTCCCAACAACAGCTATGCATTCTGGAAGCTCCCAAACCTCAGCTCTGTGCTGCCTCAGTGCACAGCTGTGGAACATCTTCCAGAGAAGATGCTTATTTCCCCTGACCCTGCCTCTCCCAGGCTTCGGTTTTATCATTATTATTTTTTATGGGTTTAAGTGTGAACAATCACCATCCACATGAAATCTTCCAGCTGCTTCTGGAGTTCTTTGGAGACCAAGGTCAGAAAGCCAAAGTCTCCCCTGCACTGTTGGAGGCACTCTCTGGGAAAAGAACCTAGAATCAGAGGTGAGGCTGGGAGGGAGCAGAGATGCAGGGACAATCCAAGCCAGGGCGCCTCTGGACCCTCAGTGGCTGAGGGATGATCAGCAGACAAGTCCTGGTAGACAAGTCCTGGTAGCTCTGCTCCTGTTTATCCCTCTGCTGGTCCTCATTGGAGACTTGCTTTCAAGGGATTTCATTTCTTCTAAAATGGAAGGCCCACGCTTTCTAACCCGAGCTGCAACTGTAACCTGATGGGCAGGTCATGAGACCTGCTGGATACATCCCAAGTGTGGTGTTGCCTTATATACTTTTTGAAACGTCTTTTTTTTTTTTTTTTTTTTTTTTAGCTAAAATTCATATAATATGAAATTCACCGTTTTAATCATTTTAAAGCTTACAATGCAGTGGTTTCATTTTCAGAGCACTCAAAATGGTGCCAACCATTGCCACTATATAATTCCAGAACATTTCCATTACATAGTCTTAGGGAATCCCATCAATTATACACTTTATGGAGGAAAATGGGGGGTTCTCAGAGACCCAGAGTGACAAAGATCACAGAGGTGTGGGATGGAGGAACTGGGACTCCCGTACCAAAGGGCCTCACTTTCCAAGTCAGCTGAACCTGGCCAGCACGGCTCAGGGGTTGAGTGTTGACCAATGACAATCTGATTCTCGGTCAGGGCACACGCCTGGGTTACAGACTCCATCCCCAGTGTGGGGTGTGCAGGGGCAGCCGATCAATGAATCTCTCTCATCAGGGATGTTCTCTCTGTCTCTTTCTCCCTTCATCTCTGAAATCAATAAAAATATATTTAAAAAACAACTACCTCAGCTGAGCCCATTCACTGGAGGGCTGCTCACAGGAAGCTCTGCTGATATATGGAGAGGTTTACATGCCACTCAAAGCTGTGGTTTACTTCCCATGCAAAACGCAGGACATCGGACAGAGAAGAAACAGGCGATGACATCGAACTCAAAAAACTATCGGAAAAATCAGAGAGGCACTGGGAGACTGCAATCTGTCACTCAGGATGGGGCTTCAGGGGTTATGACTTTGATGTCAATGGAGCAGAGCTTACGAATGAAGCATGCAGAACCCTTCAGTCCATTACCATGGTAAATAGATGTAGTCTACACCCTTATCACTGTGTCAGTAGTTTAGCCAACAAACGAAGCAGCTTGGGTAAGGCAAGGCCAGGTGTGCATAGTTGGAAACCATTAGGAAAAATGGTGCCAGAATGAGAAAAGGTCATGCCAGACATGTGATGACCCAGCACTGGGTCGGGGGGATGAACAAAGACAGTAAAGACAGACAGCAGGTGATAACCAAAGACTGAGTGGGTGTTGATCTCTTGAAGCACAGAGGGCTGCAGGCAGAATTGCAGAAGAACAGGAATACTGAGCAACCTCTGAGGTCACACCGAAAGCATTGCTTCCTGGAGCAGCAAGCTTCCCTGATACTTCCCCTCTGTCTCTGTAACCTTCCCTCAAGATACCTCTCCTTAATTGCAGAGTCTGGACCACATGGGTCCCCAGAGTAATTCTCATGTCCTCTTCTCACTGGGTTGGAGGCTGTGGTCATCCAGGTGGGGTTCTATCTCCCTGTGAAGCTAGAGGACTGGCTTCAGTGTCAGAGGTACAGCTTCTTCCTCCTCACTACTGGTCTGGTAATGCCCTGGGGTTCTCTTTCTCCCAGTTTATGTTGGTTTGGGGGGGTCTCAGGTTTGCAGCTGAGCCCTTTCATGTGAGTCCTCATCCTCAACTCTCTGTTTCCTCAACAACCCTGTTTCAATTACATATGCTCCTTTTTAATCCCTTATTCTACTGAAACATTTCCATTCAAGAGAAAATATTTAAAAGAATTGCTTTGAAGAATCAACGCAGCAAAAATACCAATTCTCCCCATATGGATCTATAGGTTTAATTGAATTCCTCTCAAAATCCCAGCAAGACTTTTTTTTTGCAGACATAGATAAACATTCTAAAATTTTCAATGAAAGACAAAGGACTTAGTACAGGTAAAACATTTTTGGGAAAGAATAAAGGAGTCACCCTATCTAGTTTTTTTAAGGGTTATTGTGTAGCCGTAGGAATTGAGACAGTGAGGTGTGTATCGGCAAAGAAGGAAAGATACAGAGCAATGGAACAGAACAGAGACCCCAGGTAGAGGCTCATGTAAATATATCCAACTGATTTTTTGACAAAAGCACAAAAAGGTAGCCTTTTCAAAGAATGGTACTGGAGCCACTGGACATCCATAGGCAAAACAAACACAAGGAAAACACCCACCCTGACTTAAAACTCACAACTTGTAAGAAAATGAATTGAAAACATCACAAACTTTAATGAAAAATGCAAAACTATAAAATGTTTACAAAAATAGAATAAAATCATCAGGATCTAGGGCTACACACAAAGTGTTTAGACTTGACACTAAGAGCATGAGCCGTAAGAAGAAAACACATTTAATTAGACCTCACACAATTGGATTTTAAAATGTGCCCTGTGAAAGATCCTGATAAGAGAACAAAAAGACAAGCTACAGGCTGGGAGAAAATATTTGCAAACCACATATCTGGCAAAGGATTAATCTCTATAATATAAGGAGAATTCTTGAAACTCGAGAGAAAACACACATACACTAACAAAACAATTAAATTAGAAAGTACACACACAAAAACATGAAGAGCTATTTCACCAAAGAGAACATATTGATGCCAAATAAATACACAAAAAGATGCTCAATGTCATTAGCTATTAGAGAAATGCAAATGAAAACCACAATGAGATATCATTACAACCTATCAAAATTACTAAAATAAAAAATAGAAAAAATACCCAATTCTGGCAACAATACAGAAAACTGAATCACTCATATATCGCTGGTGGGAATGGAAAACAGTACCACCACTCTGAAAAACAGTTCGGCAGTTTCCTATAAAACTAAATTTGCAACTATTATATAGCTCAGCAATCATGCTTTGGCATTTATTCTAGCAAAATGAACACTTACTTTCACACAGGAACCTGTATATGAATGTCCACAGAAGCTTTTATTCACAATAGGCAAAACTTATAAGCGACCCAAATGTTCTTCAACAGGTGAATGAATGGTTAAGTAAACTGTAATATATCTAAACCAGTGTGCAGTGGCACACTGGAGTACTGCAAGAACTTTTATATTTTTTATTTTTAAGAGAGAAAAAGGGGAGAGAGAGAAAGAAAGAGAGAGGAAAAAAAAGAAAGAGAGAGGGAGAGAGAGGGGGAAGGAGGGAGGGAGGGAGGGAAGAGACACTTTTGTTGTTCCACTTATTTATGCATTCATTGGTTGATTCTTATAAGTGCCCTGACCAGGGATCAAACCCACAACCTTGGCATATCGGGATGAAGCTCTAACCAACTAAGCTACCCAGAAAGGGCACAAGAATTTTTAAAATATGAAATACCTGACTATTTAGTCAGGGGCACTGACCTCTTTTCCCTTGGACTGTCAAATTAAAAAAATGACAACAGCCAACACAACAATAACCATCCATTGTGAATGCACTGTCTTGAACCATAATTATATAGTTCATATAAAAGAACTGCATATTATTGGTCATATTACATAATAAGGTTGCATCTGATTGGTTAATTCTTGGTATCAGAAATCCTTATGTACAAGTATAGATACCTGATTTTTTTTAAAAAGTCACTGAGGAGCAAAAAGGGTAGGTAATTACTATTATTTTGGGAGGTAAATCAATCAAAATTATACTAGGGGCCCGGTGCATGACATTTGTGCCCTGGGGGAAGGGAGGGCTCCTCAGCCCCAACTGCACTCTCTCACAGCCTGGGACCCCTTGGGGGATGTTTGCCTGATGGCTTAGGCCCCATTCCCTGAGTACTGGGCCTAAGCTGCAATCAGATATCCCTCTCACAGTCCAGGACTTTCAAAGTCTGGGACTCCTTGCTCCTTACCGCCAGCCTCAGCAGAGGTGGGAGAGGCGTCTGCCACCATCGTTGCTCTCGCCAACTGTAAGTCTATCTTCTGGTTGAGCAGTGCTCCCCCTATGGAAGCACACTGACCACTAGGGACAGCTCCTGAATTGAGCATTTGTTCCCTGGTGGTCAGTGTGCATCAGTGACCCAGTGACCGGTCATTCCTCTGGCCATTCCACCATTCGGTCAATTTGCATATTGGGGTTATATTATATAGAATTTTTGTCAAATCAGCAAAAAAAAATATTTTTTCTGTGTACCACAGAATTTTCGTAATTAGTTTATGTGGGCTATGAGACGAAAAAGGCTAAAATAAAGATCACTGAACTATACCATTAAATATTAGGTAGTCTTTTTTTAAGTAAAGGATGAACTATTGAAAAGGGGAATTATATTGAATGAAAAAAGCCAATCTCAAAACATTAAATACTGTACAATCCCATTTATATAACTTTACTGCAATCACAAAATTATAGGGATGGAGATGGGATTAGAGTTGCCAGGTCTTAGGACCGGGGTAAGGAGATTGGTGGGTGTTGCTATAGAGGGATAATGCAAAGACCCTTATAATAATGGAACAATTCTTTCCACTGACTTAATTATGGTGGTGGTGGTTACACAAATCTACACATGACAAAATCGCATACAACTATAAACACACACACAAATGAGTGCACATATATAACTGATAAAACCTGAATAAGCCCTGTGAATTGTACCAATGACAATTACCTGATACTGTTTTTATACATCAAGCATGTCAACCTTGTGGCCTGTGGGCCACATGCCTCATTTATTTGGCCCATGTTAGCCTTTGAGTTTGGCATGCTTTTTGTACATAGTTATACAAGATATCACCATTGGGGAAAAATGGGCAAAGGGTATATGAGACCTTCCCATGTATTATTTTATAACTTCCTGTGAGTCCATAATTATTTCAAAATGTAAAGTAAAAAATATAAGTTCCCTTGAGCACAGTATCTCGACAAATGATCCCCATTTTTTTCTCCCATGAAAAAGAGCCTAGATTTGCCTCCCAAGCTTCTGCCTCTCATTAATTCCATCACTTACAATCTCCTTTCCCTCCTACCAAGTCATTCTAATTATTTTCCTTGAGGTCTCTGGCAATGCTCTGGTCCCTCAATCTTCGTGAGGGATTTGATCATGTGGTGAATATTCATCACACTCTGTCCTGAAGAACACTAATTAAAGATATCAGAGTAGGGGAATGTGTAGCTGAGGTTCTTGTTCAAATACATTTCTGAAATGGTGAGTGAAACAACTTACTTTGCTGTTACATTTCTGAGAGCCCTAAATAAGATGATTGACTCTAAGTCTGTAAGAATCTGTCAGAACCTGAAGACATCCCTTAAATACCTCTCCACATCAGTGTTCTCTCAGGGAGCTAATTCATGGGCTGGTGTTCCACACGTGAGAGCACTTTTGGAAATGTTGCTATGCAGTATGTGGTTCCCATTCCCAGTACACCCACACATGCTTACACACCGTTCTTTTTATGTATTCTCCCTCTGACCTCTGTGTTTTCCACAATTCGTGTTATTTGTTCTATTAGTGTCTCCCTAAAGGCTCGTTATACTTCTTCCTTGCAACCTCCCATCCTGCTTCCAAAACTATCATCCTATTATTTTATGAGATTCAGTACTCAGGATGCACATTTTTTTGTTCTGCTTGTCCTCCCTTGATTTCAATTTTCATGGTTTCATCTATCTCTCTGTGGCATTTTCTAAATCTGCGTCGGTCATAGGTTGCTTCTCTGACTGGCATGTAGCCAATCAACTGTTGGGTCTTTCCACTGGGTATTGTAAAAACTGTAAATGGCATGAAGACCCTAGTGTTATCCAAGCCCTAATTCTGGGAGTGACTATCCCCTGCTACTCCACACAAAACCAAAGGCACATGGAAAAACCATAAAACCAATGGCTGGATGGATATACTGTCCTGCCTCATCAGTGGATTTCCTATGGACTTTAGTGTCCTCATCAATACATTGAGGGCACTGAATAAAGTTGTGTGGTAGGATCACCCCCACCTTAGTATTCTCTGGGCTTTCTGCTTGGGGATCAGCTGTGATTAAAGCTTTTGTAAGTGTGGCTTTCACCACCTTGGCTTCAGAAAACCAGAATCGCTTCCAGCATGAGCAGGGTGCAAGCACTGGGCCTCAGCAGATTACCTGCACTTGGCTGAGCTTCCCTCAGAGAACCCACCTATCTGTCTTCGTTTCTACTGCAGGTCTAGGTCCCAAAGAAGGAGACGAATGTCGCAGGAACTTCACTAAGGAGTACTCTTGGGGTCAAAACCTATGGGAGGATAGGGAAGGAAGCAGAAGTGGACGGATGGAGAAGTCAAGTGCAACGCAGTCTCAACGAGGAATTCAAATGACTTCATGAGCGCTCTGAAACTTGGATGACCTTGTAGTGCTAACCCCAGTGGGAGCAGAGAGATGGGCCTTTTAACCCTGTTGACCAGGCATCGGATAAGGCTGCTCCCATTGAGAAAAGCAGTTCCCTTCAGCCGATACACTTCTCCAAAGGATAGACTGCTGAGGACTAATGGGCAGGGACACTTTCGGTAGCTGGACAATTGGCTCTTTGTCCCTAAAAGGAGGTTCACCCTAATGATGGATTCTGTTCCCAGGTAAAGCACAGGGTTTGGAAATCAGCAATGCCTAGCAAAGAAACAGGAAAGCTTTGTGCAGCAGAGGTGTCTTAGAGGATGGTTGGAATGCACCATGTGGAGAATAACCTGGCACTAGTTATGGCTACTTACAAATTCCTCAACATGCTAATTGGCATTTGTAGAGTCATTTACTGGCTGGCTTGTAACCTCTTTCTCTCAATTTTTAACTGCCTGGTTAATTTTATCCTCCAGTTCTCAATTCACCTTCTGGCCAAACACAGCCATTTCACTTCCTTCTAAATTAGTCATCCATTGTTCTTCTGGATGGATTTCTTGAAATAGTTTGAGACATTCAAGGTTGACTTGGTGGAAAAGCAATTTGATGGGATGAATGAGGGAAAGCAATTAATTTGTGAATGAGTGGATGAGCATATCTGATGGAAAACAGAGCCCTCTCTCCAGTTATCTTGAATTCTTCCCTGTGCTCCTTCTGTTGCAATATCAAGGAGAAATGAGTTTAAAACAGTCATGTTGGCCCCGAAGAAGGAAGGAAGGTAACCTAAAGTACACCAGTGGCTCAATCTTGCTGAATTCAAATGCCCCCTGCTCAGATCCATCTGTGTCTTTGCATATGCAATTCTCACCATTTGTGATTTCTTACCACCCTCTGCTTTCCTCCAATTCCTAACTCACCCGTTCTAATCCAAAGGAATTCCTCTAGATTACTCTCCTCAACAATTTACGTTGTTTTAAACCAATTTAATACTCGCCGCCTGAATAACAGAACTCAAGGTAAGAAAAATTCATTGATCATATATTCTGCGTGGGGAGTGTGTCATGACTTCAAGATTAAAGGAAAATAGCCCAAACTTGGTTCTTCTCTCAGGAAGTTTGTTTTCCTTTTTAAGATATTTCACAGCAGGACAACATGGTAGTCATTACTCAAGAAGATATAAGATGTGCTGAGAACAGAAGATGTATAGGAATGCTCAGTACATTTTAAAAAACAAATGAGTAAACAGGTTTGCATTTTATTTAAAAAAAATAGCTTATTAATCAATGTGTCTCTTTCACAATGATGTTTCTCTATTTCTGCCTCTACCTCTCCCTTCTACTCTCTCTGGAAATCAATGCAATAATATCCTCCAGGTGAGGATTAATTTAAAAAAGAAAAGAAAAGAATAGCTTATTGCATTTTAGAGAGAGAAAAAGAGAGAGAGAGAGAGAGAGAGAGAGAGAGAGAGAGAGAGAGAGAGAGAGAGAGGTGAGAGCCTAACATTGATCAATTGCCTCCTGCACACCCCAACTGAGGATCAAGCCTGTAACCAGGGCATGTACGCTGACTGGGAATTGAATCAGCAACTTTCTGATACACAGGAAAATGCCCAACTAACAGAGTCACACCAGCCAGGTCAGGTTTCTATTTTAGCAAACCGTTCAGGATGGATGGATCAAGTTATGATGCAGGAAAACCAGGTAGAGGGTGTGTCCTGCAATGAGATCCTGAACCAGGGTAGGGGCAGACAAGTTGGAGAGTTACCTGGATAGTCAGGAAAGTAGTGCCCTACTTAGGGACACACACATTCCCTCTCAGGGATCTGTCATCACCACATGTTGGGTCAATGAATGAATGGCGACAGGTCTGCACCGTCACATGCAGAGTAATAAATGAGAGGCTTAATAGAACCACATATCCAGTTCCAGATATCCACATACACTGAAGCATCATTTCAGCAGTTTACCAATGAAATAAAAGAGAATAAAATCTGAGTTGTCAATTTCTCATTGTTGGTTCGGGAATGACCAGCTGAGGAAGTAGAAAGGCTCTCTGTTAAGCTCACTTCTGTAGCATTAAGCATCTCATTTATTACTGATTATAGTTTGAATTTAGGATTTAGAAAAATGATGTCTCTTACCCATCCCCCAGCCACACATGCACACTCTCACCAGACTCAAGCTGTAAAAGGCAACTGATTTTGTCACCTAAACACTGTTTTTTCGATTTTTATGCTTTTGTTCATAGGTTTCTTCAGTGATAAATGTTTTCTATAACACTTCTCTCCCTGTTAACTCCCAGATTTCCACTGTACGAATTAGCCACTGTCTTCTCTGTCTAGCATACAAAATATCTATATGCTGTCAGTGATGTATTTTATTTATTTACTAGGGGCCCAGCACACAAAAACTTGTGCACTCGGGAGGTCCCTCAGCCCAGCCAGTGCCCTCTCGCAGTCTGGGACCCCTCAGGGGATGTCCATCTGCTGGCGTGCCTGGCCAGCCTGGGTGAGGGGCTGATGGCTGTTTGCAGGCTGGCCAAGCCCCCCAGTGTGGACCCTCACTCCTTTGAGGTGTGGCAAGCCTGAGTGATGGGCTGAGGGCCGTTTTCAGGCTGTCCACAATCCATTCAGGGTTCGGGTCCCTACTGGGGTGCCTGGGCAGCCTGGATGAGGGGCTGAGGACTATTTTCAGGCTGCTCACAGTCTCTTCAGGGTTCGGGTCCCTACTGGGGTACCTGGGAAGCCTGGGTGCGGGGTTGAGGGCTGTTTTCAGGCTTTTACACGGCTCCCATTGACCCAACGTCCCAGCAAAGCTGGCTGGAACCAGGTTTCTGGAGTTTATTTATCTTCTATAATTGAAACACTGTTGCTTCAAGCCAAGGCCTAGGCAGGTAACGAAGCCTCCTGTTTGCTTCAGCTCCATGGCTTCTACAATTGAAACAATGTTGCCTTAGTAGAGGCTCAGCAGCCTAGGAAGACAGTTTCCTCCATCGCTGGTGCAGTGGAAGCCTCCTGTTTGCTTCAGCTACGTGGCTTCTATAATTGAAACAATGTTGCCTTAGTAGAGGTCCAGCCAGCTTAGGTAGACAGTTTCTTCCATCACTGGTGCAATGGAAGCTTCCTGTTTGCTTCAGCTCTGTGGTTTCTATAATTGCAACTATATTGCTTTGAGCAGAGAGAGGCCCAGCCGGCCTAGGCAGACAGTTTACTCCTGGTGCAACGGACGCCTCCTGTTTAATCTAGTTCCATGGTGGTTGGCCTCCATCTTGCTGGGTTGATTTGCATACAGCCGCTCTGATTGGCTGATGGGTGTGGCTTAGGTATCCCAGAGAAACAGTCAATTTCAATATTACTCTTTTATTAGAGCAGATTTATTTATTTATTTATTTATTTATTTATTTATTTATTTAGAGGAAGGAAGAGGGAGAGAAATATCAATGATGAGAGAGAATCATTGATCAATTGCCTCCTGCACATCCCCTACTGGGGATTAAGCCTCCAACCTGGTGTGTGCCCTGACTGGGAAATGAACCAGTGACCTCTTGGTGCATGGGTTAACCCTCAACCACTGAGCTGCACTGGCTGGATTAGCATACATCATACTAACATTTGTTATTATTAATGACTAGGGGCCC
>PVJC01025665.1:0-24543 GCA_004026665.1 Murina feae | reverse complement strand
CCCCTCACCCCTATTTCTCACCTAACTCTTCTGTGAACCTTCACAAGGTTTCGGCAGCCACGGAGCACACACCCTGACCCTGGACTGGCCAAGAGGACACAGGAAGGTTGCTCTGGAGGAAGGCACCTGCCAGCGGGCACCGTCAGGATGGGGACACGGGAGGCGCTCGGGGCCGTCCTGGGTCTGAGAAAAGCATCTGCAATAAACCTCACTTGCCGTTGGAGCTCAGTGTCCGTGTGAGAACTGAGAGCCACACCTCCACGTGTGGGCGTCACTGGAAATGTGTCTCCCCAGAGGCTGAGCAGCATTGCTGAAAGCTGCCATCGGAATCCGCAGCTCCCTCCCCAGTGCTTGTCTCCCCTGAGTGAGGGGGTGCTGCCTTTGGTTGGGGCCTCTTAGGACCCCCCTCCTCTGAGTGAGGGGGTGCTGCCTTTGGTCGGGGCCTCTTAGGACCCCCGCGCCCCCATGCTCTCCCCAGGCGTCACCCGCAGCCCTTGGGAAATGTGAACGTTCCCTGAGATCCCCTGTGCGGGATCTGCTCTGCGCTGCCCCTGGCTCCGGTGGAGTTTGACTCCAGGCCCAGGAAGATGCAGGGGACCTGGAGGCTGATGGCTGGGCTCTGCGTTCCTTAGGCAGAGGCGACACTAAAAGCCACTCCTCCCCTCCCATCTAGCATCAGAGACGCTGAGCCCCAGAAACAGTGGGTCGCAGGGCAGGTCAGTGGGAGTCCAGCGGAGGCCCCGCCCCCTGAGCGCTCTCCCACCGTAGTCCTAGGTTTCTCCCATTGTCGGCCGGAAGGAAACTTGGTTCCATTATAAGCAGCCGTTCATGTAGGAAGTCAGTCGGTCAAGCTCCGAGAGAAGTGACATTCATAAACGTGTAGTTTTATTCTCTTTCTGTACATATTGGCAATGATAAAGCTTAAAGATGCATGTCCTATGAAATATGCAAAAACAAGGAATTTACATAAATAATTTATACTTCAGAAAATTAAAGTTGAAAAGTATTTTCCACATCATTAGCGTTCACAGTATTTAAAGTAAATCAAGCTTTCCCCCTTAGATTTCCAGCTACATTGTCTCAGCAGAGAAGGATAAATCTGACCAGGAGCTCAAAGGTCAAGCCTGGTTTTGCTCAGTGCACGAGTGGACACTATTTCAGCATCAGGCTGGCCCCATGCTGTGGCTGCAGCCTTCCTCCCAGTCCTTGGCCTCCTGAGTGGCTGTGACCAGCAGAGGTCACAGGGCGTGGAATGGTTACAGCATCACCAACACCGCCCACAGTGGACACATTCAACCAAGTGGTAACGTCTGGTGGTCCGATGCCTCAGCTCCACATAATACTTGTGATAGCCCTGAAAATGGAAACCGTGGCATCCAAACACAGCCCGACATGTTAGCACTAACACAAGGCACCGTGCTGCGGGGTTCGGTTTACTTAGAGAAGAGGGTTTGCATAGATGGCTAGCGCTTTAGTGTGCAATAAACTAGAGGCCCCAGCGCAGGCGCGGCCTTGCGATGGGTGAAGCTGAGTGACCTCCGTCCGCCAGCGGCCAGCACCACCGTCTTCCCAGCCCTAGCCCAGGGCAGACATCCTCCCGAGGCCCCTACAGAAGAGTTTTTTGCTCAAAAAGCTGCAGGTCAAAGCGGACCCAGACCTCCCCGGTGGGGACCTCATGCAGCAGGAGTCGCCGGGTGACAGGGCCTTTGCTTTCCTGTTCCGTTCGAATTTTCGCCACTGGAATTTCAGTCCGACCCAGGAAATCTGGTGAGTGAACGTGAGAGTCAGAAGCCTCCTTGATAAAGCTGGTAAAGAAACTATCCCAGGAGTTATGTCTGAAACAGCATTCACACAACTTTCAAATCCAAAACAAGCCACTCCCTTTGGTCACCGGCTGTGTGGACTGAGTGGAGGCGTCGGGAGGACGGATGCGGGGAGGACGGACGTGGGGAGGACGGACGCAGGGAGGGAAGCCGCCGGCCTGGAGCCCTTGTCTGGTTGGGAACCCCTCACCCTCCAGCAGGTGCGAGTGGCACAGTTTCTATGACTTGAGTGGGGAGTGACGGGGTCAAATACTGAACACCCCTGAGGCTGCCCTTGCCGAGGAGCTGCCCGCACAGCTGCCAGGGGAGCCACGTGGACGGAGGATTTGTGGGAGGAAATGCCGCACACTGGCTCCAACCCGCAGGCCCGAGGTCTGGACGAGGGATACTTTACCGTCTGGAGAAAACTGGTCTCTGTCGAACATGGTGAGACACAGCACGTCTTGGTACAGGTCCTTAATAAAGAACTGGCAGTTGAAGTTCCACTTGGGGTTCAGTGTGTCCTGGAGGGTCCTGGTGGTGAAGCTCTGGGAGCCCATGCTGATTTCACAGTACGGGTTGCTCTTTCCTGAACCAAAACAAACAAGGACACAGGTGGCACGTGTAGGGGTGGCACAGACCGGGGCAGCAGGGGCTGCTGCTGGAGGGCCCGTGTCTGCCTGCGGTCTCCCTGTCCCCCAGGCTGACAGGGCCATGACCCGGGAGTGACCGTGTGGGCTCCGGTGCCCCAGCTGCTCCCCACGAGCCCAGGCAAGTGTCAGTGCAACTTGCTTCGTGCTTTCTCCACCCAGAGGCACCGAGGGGGAGGCACTGTGCTGCATGGGAAACAGTGGTAATGATATTGGCTTAAAAACCATTGTAGTGGCATTGGAAACATGACTTTAAAAGCATCCATTATTCGTTGCTCAGAAGAGTCTTCAGCAGAAAGTGGGGCTGTCATCACATCTGTTGAATGAAAGAAGCATTTACCATTTGGTTTGCAGGCTTTTAACTCTGTAGCTTCGATGACATGCACCATCAGACGCCCGATGCCTGAAGTCTTTTGAGAGCGAGCTACAAAACAGGAAGATGAGTCATGTTAACTTCTTCTCTGAGAAACAGTAAGTGCAGTGGTGAAGCCGAGTCGGTCTTTCCGGCCCACCTTCACACTGTCCAGCCTCACCTGCCACTGCCCCGGGCCCAGCAGACCAGCATTTGGCTGCTCTGTGCCTTTGCCCAGGCCGTGTGGCCTGTCATCTTGGCCCATTGGCACCCGACTCATCCTTGAAGATGCAGGTCCAATCTCACGCCTCACCACCCAGACCCCTTCCTTCCTCTGAGTTTCCATTATCCCTGGCTTCTGAGCCAACCCCCAGCGGCTGGGCCTGTAGTTCTAGGTTTATGTCCATCTCGTCCACTAGGAGGAGCCATTGCAGTGCACAGACTATTGACTCACCTTGTATCAACCCCTCAACAAACCAACCAACAGTAATATTAATAAAATTATGGCACATTCTATTCGCTCAGCACGTGGATACGTACTAACATTTATTGGGTACTTACTCTGTGTTAGGCATGTGCTAGACCTTTGTGTCAGTTATTGAAACTGCACGGTTGCCCTGTGTTCAGGTCACCTCCGTATGTGAGAACACTGGGGCGTGGGCAGGACTGGGCCGCTCACGCCCAGAGCTGCTGAATGGCAGGCCGAAGCTTAAACATCAGATACCAACGTCTGTTTCCTTCAGCACTGACCGCACTTCCAATGCTACGTAAACACTTCAGCTTACAAGGCAGTTTCGCGGAAAACTTTATTCTATCTAAGGAGGCACTAAACATGCTTTTCATAAGGAGAGAAAGGAGTCTGTGAATTCAAGACTACCTTGGTAAATATTAAGCTAGTTAAGCAGGTTTTGGTCTCAGGGTTTAAAGAAAACAACGAACAAAAAGTCTGCTTGGCAAACTGTTGCTATTTACCAGGGCAAGGAGAACCTGCTCTACGAGGAGCAGGCGCCCACCTCTCCTCGGTGCCCACTCCAGGCAGGCAGGGCTGGGCCCCGTTCAACGCTGTAGGCCTGGTTAAGACTCGCATGGGGCCTGGCACAGAGTAAGTAATCAATAAGTGTCTAAAGAATTAAACATGTGGAAAATGCACATGGACAGGTATTGATGTTCAGCAAAACTAACATGGAAAAACTTTGATTTACATCTTTGACCAATTAAGAGATCTTTGTATGCTTTATAAGTGATTCAATCATTGATTTCCCAATAGCAAGCCTTTAAAATACCATTAAAACAAGACACAATTAGTAAAAGCTGAGTTACACATACCTTTCAGGAGTATGTAACAAAATAAGGAAAACCTGAATAAAAAAACATAAAGAACTGCAACTATAGCAGCCAGGGACAGACATGGGGGGACTGCCTGGAGGAGGAAGTGGACAGGGTTTCAAAGGTGAGTTGTTCAATTAGGCAACGGTACAGGCCCTGAGTTTGGGGTAAGAACGTTGACCTTTACTTGGGCAGCAACACGGAAGACGCTTAAGAAGGGGGAGAGATACTGAGAGCAGATGCTCCAGAAATGAAGGGGCGTGATGGGGCCACGGGGGACTCTGCTACAGCCTGGGTGGGGGGTTGTAGGGGATGTGTCACCGGGAAAGGAAAGGACCAGGTAAATGGGAAAGAGAACGGGGGTGGGGGCCCTATGGGACTCAGCTGCTGACTAGAGGAGAGTGTGTGTGTGTATTGGGGGCAACAGGTGAGGGGCTCCGGGAGGCCCCCAGGAGATTTGGAACAGCCTCGGGGGGCAGAGCAGCTGAGCTCTGCAGTCTGATCCCCAGCAAGTCTGACCTTTCCCTCCCCATCTACACCTCACTGTCGCAGTTGCGTCCTGAAGGTAAGGACTCCCCCACCCTGCTCCCCAGGGCCCCTTGGTGGCTGGTTCCAACAGTCCAGGGCGCGTCCGACTACCTTGATAGGCCTTCTCTCGCTTCTTCTTCTCCGTGTCGATGTACTGCTCAGATGCAGCCTTGATCTTCTGCACCCAGGCAGTCCTGGGGGAAGCAGAGCACAGCCTTTGGGCAGCTTTCCCAGCACCTCCCAGGTCACCCAGAAGCCGAAGCCCGGCACCCGCTCTCCTCTCTCTGGCTAACCTCGGCTTAAACAAGTTCCCAATCACAGACTTAATAATATTCGCTCAACTCAAAGATTCATTTGCTAATGAGGTCGAGCCAATCATGTCCAGACAGTCCTGACCGCTTACAACAACAGGCAATGCTCTGAGCACTTAGACACGGCAGGCACTGTGAGGTGCCACACGAGAGGGAAGATGCAGCTGCATCAACGGCGTTCAGCAGTGACAGGTCACCGCACACTGGGCTGTGCACCTGTTTGCCATCACAGAGACACTGTCTAGGCGCCACTCTAGAGGCTGTCTGGCTGACCAGGCAGTGGGGGAAGGATGGTGGTCCACACCGAGGGGCAGGGGAGGCAGCTGATCCGGCTAGTCCTGTGGGTGTAGCGGTGGGCCTGTGTCCAAGAGGCACAAGGAAGGCCTCTGGAGACCAGAGGAGTAGGGAGTGCATGTGGGGTCTGCCCTGGGGGAAGATGCTGTGCGAAGAGGTGGCTGCAATCAGCCTCCCAGTGGGGCTGGGCAGGGCACTGGTCATAAGAGGCTGCGGGACTGACCTCTCGTTAATGTTGTCTGTCCGGAGGGTGTAGACCCGGTCGATGTGAGAAATGTGGAAGACAGGCTCCTCGCTGGAAGGGTCTGTGGGCAGTTTCACCAGGACTTCATTCAGGAAAATGGGCTGAAAGAATTAGGCCAGAACACAGCCTGTGAGATGGGCCAGGACACTCTGCCCCTTTGTTGGAGTTCTGTCTGTTCTTAAGAGCCTCTTGTCAAGGAGGCTGTCTGACCCTTTGGGACAGCATGGAGGGACCTGGAGAGCATTATGCTAAGTGAAATAAGCCAGTCAGAGAAAGACAAGTATCACATGATCTCACTCATATGTGGAAGCCAATGAAAAAATAAACTGATGAACAAAATAGATCCAGAGGCAGAAGCACGGAACAGACTTTGGACTCTCAGAGGGAAGGTTGGGGATTGTGGGGGGCTGGTGAAGGGGAGGGTGGGGGGCTGGTGAAGAGGGGGAAGGTGGGAAGAGACCAACCAATGAACTTGTATGCATACATGCATAACCTGAGGACAGACGATAGGGTGGTGAAGGTCTGGGGCGGGCTAGAAGGGGCCAATGGGGGGGGGGGAACACACAGGGGCCATAGGTAATACTTTCAATAATACAGATTTCATTAAAAAAGAAAAAGTGCCTCTTGGAGAAGGAGAGAGGGCGTAGCTTCCAGAGGCTTATCTGGGGAGAAAGAAACAGCCTCTGTTTTGTGAAAGTAAGTATCTGGGGTGGATTAGGTGTGACTGAACCGGGAACGGGCTCTGAGCTCCGTGACTCTCTCAGGACGGGGTCTCCCCTCCTCACACAGGCACCTGGCACTCTACCCGGAGACCCCGATGCTGAATGCACGAATGTGCGAGAGGCGGGGTCATGTGTCACGGCTGCCAGAACCCGAGCTGGAGTCCCCTGGCGGCTGTCAGGAGAGTGAAGGCCCAGCCACAAGGGCTCCTTCCCGGGAAGGGACAAGGAAGGTGAGCCACCTGGAGCAGGTGTGGGGCCTGCGAGGACAGGAAGGGCCGGGAAGGAGGTCCCAGTGCCGCTGCTGCCGGGAGGGCCACGCACCATCTTATACATTTTGAACTGAGCGTTGGACTTGGAGCTGAAGAGCTTCTCTGAGCCCGAGGACACGGCGAACTGCTTGACCAGGTGGGTGAGGAGCAGGAAGTCATTGAAGAGGAAGCCGTGCAGCTCCTTGTTGCTCTTGGTCTTGTGCAGCTTCCCGCTGTGCAGAAGCTTCCGCGGCCCCAGGCAGTTGGTGAGGGAGTTGAAAATGAGTTGCTTCAAGAGAAAGAAATGGTCGGTTAGTGGGTAAGTCCCAACACGCACCATCCCGGCATCCCAGGCCAGAGCCGGACCTGAGGGTTCTGTGGGAGCCCTTCCTGTGGGAATGTGGACACAGCATTCACCTGCACACACTGTTTCTTCCCCAACGGGCGCAGGCGCAGTGAGAATGGTCACTCACACCCATAGTCCTGGCTCTAGCAGCTGAACTCAAAAGACCTCAAGACATGAGCACCAAATCCCTCTGTACGAGGAAGGAGGAGACGGCCCAGAAAGGTGGGCCCTGAGTCCACCTGCTGAATGTGCGAATGTGCGAGAGGCGTAGACAGTCCACACTGGGGGAGGCTGGCCCCATTTCCCACCCAGAGCCTGCCCGGCTCCCACCACAGGCCTCACCTCCGCGAGGCCCTCGCACTGGACGTGCGCCTGGATCCACTCCAGGCGGTCTGAGTTTTCCTTCTCCCGGACCCCTTCGTTCACTTGAGAGCAAAGCTCTTCTGCCCGCTCGAGGGCCAGCTTCAAGGAGGAGTGGTCCACGTGACTCTCTGGCGTGTTCTCCAGAATCTGGAAAAGAATGGCCGGGTCACATGGGGTGTACTGTGCCTGCCACCCCCCACCCGGGTGTCCTACAGCTGCTGAGATGTGCTGGGTGCCATGCTGGGCACTGAAAACCCAACGGTGAGCAAGTTGTCATTAGCCCTCAAGCAGCTCTGCCCCACGAGTCCTTGGGGAGATAGGCGACACAGCTACAAGAGGGTGTCCGAGCGCTACATGCGTCTTGTGCCCTGGAATCTGTGGGGCTCTGCGGCTCTTCAGCGGGGCCTGGGTAAGAGGCCGTATGTGCGAGGGCGCCTCCCTACTCCCCCCCAGTACCTGCAGCCACATGCCTTTAGGGTGGACCCTGCAGCTCTGAAAAATGTGTGAGTTTGCTGACTAGCAATGGTTCATGACATTCTTGGGGTCATTGAACCTTTTGAAAAATCTGATAAAAACAACGAATCCCCTGCTACAGGAAGAATACAATTATGTGGTTAGAATGTAGGAAAACATAGTCAGTTCATTCAAACTAAAGTACAAATGTGAAAGGCCAGAACAAGGCGGGTGTGTTCCCTCCAGAAACGAGCGGCCCTCAGCGGACGACCCGTCTGGCCTCCCCAGTCATGCGAGCTCTTTCCTAATTCCAAAGTGAGAGCGCCCTGGAGCCTGCAGGCTTTTCTCAATACTCATTGGTGGAAAAGCCTCACCTGAACTGAAGAGATGGGTTACTTTTTCTACTTAAGTGATGACCCACATGCTCGCTGTAGGAATGTTAACGTGTTTGGCTACAGGTGCTGCCAGGCTTTGGGGGGATCATATATATACAGTGTTTGGATGACATTCTGAATTCTGAAACATACGGGTCCAAAGTATTTCGTGTCAGGGACGGTGTAGATGAACATGTACTGTGTCTGTTTGGTGTCATAACTGTAACACAAGCCTCCAGGGAGCTACCGTGGCTCACACAGCACCCATGTCGAGGGGAAACCACTAAGAGCAAGTCTGGTATTATTGCTACTGCTCGTCTTTGCAAGGTGATTCGTATGCACCCATGACTGTGTGTGGAATCACCCCTTCGTCACGTCTGCCTCCTCTTCAGGCCTTGCATGGCTCCAGAGGCCCGCACTGCTTATGCCGAGAGGTGGGTGGGATGTTAGAAGGACTGTCCAGTCAGCATGTTCAGGTGAGGGGACGAGGGGCACTCTGTGTAGGACATGCTGAGCTGGACACCTGGGACATCCAGGCAAAGGTGCTCAGTTGGTAAATGAATTTAAGTTTCACCAGGAAGACTGGAGCCCAAGGTTGTGCTGCTGGTGGACCCTGGGCTCCAGGTGGGCTTTACCCGGGAGACCTAGAGGACCTTCACTTGCCAGACATGCTCAGGACTCTGGCAGGCGGGGCTTCCTGTGAAGGGGGGACAGGTTACCAAGTGATGCTTCCTTTCATTGTTCACGTCCAAGGATTCAGCCCCCCAGATTGTATTGGGTGTTCACGGTGCGCACACATGTGCACACGCATGCATGCACGTACGCGCGCGCACACACAACTCCCCCCCCCCCGCCCCGTGCCTGGTCCAGGAAGCAGTAGAGTGAGATCATGGGCGGGCGGGAGGGGGTGCTGGTGTACTGAGGCTCCCTGTCAGCCTCTGTGGCCCTTGCAGGGTCCTGCCTCTGTCCCCGCGGGCACTCACACTTCGGATGAGCAGGGGGTAGCGGGTGATCCTCTGCATGGGCTTCAGCAGGAAGCTGGAGAGGGGCATGCCTTTACATCGCGGGTCAGATGCCAGCTTCTGCAAAACAACCGAGAGGCTCGTGGGGAAGTCACCGCCCGGGGAGAGCCAGGAAACAGCGCTGTACTCCTGACCCTTTAGATCTCTAATTCCTTTCAAAAACCCAGGGTCCATAATGATGCGTTCAGATTAGCACAGGAGTATCTCACCTCATGTGCCCAACCCAGCGATGCTTCTCGGTTCCTTCTCACAAGTGTCTGACAGCCTGTGTGATCGAATAACTCCTTCCTTCACTTCCAAAACCACTCAGCTGTCTTCCCAGTCCACTGACCTCAGTCATCTCCCTTCTCCTCTACCCACTCTGTACGGTAGGTGCTGCCCCAGGTCCCTCCCCGGCAGCAGAGTCCCCGAGTCCGTAACCCAGACCCTCTCTGAGCTCTGCACTCACCATATTACTCTCCTTCTCCCCTGGATGCCCCAAAGACCCTCCATACCTCAACATACCCCAACACGGAGTCCTCATCTCCCCTTGTAAAAGCCTTCCTTTCTACCTCTATGCCTATCGGAGCTGCTAGCACCATTCTGCACCTACCACCTTCCCCCATGCCTAGGAGTCACCACTGACGCCTCTCTTCTAAGTAGGTCTTGATTGCCCCCCCCCCCCCCCCGCCCATTGTCCCTAATTTATTACTAACAAGTGCTACCATTTACTAAGCACCTAACTATGTGTCAGGTAACGAATGTATTAGCCTTTGCTAGTTCTGGCCCTTCATTCTTCTACTCTTTGGCTAACTCATACTCCTCTCTGAAAACTCAGATTATGCCTTCTCTTGTCCAGGCTTTCCCCTTCCTTGACACCTCCCTCCATTTCAGGGGTCCTTCTTGAGCCCCCCAAATATCCCATGGCTACCTTTTTCAGAACGCCACACCTGGACTGGGTTATCGCACATAGAGGTATCATATTTGAGGAGTTTCCATGCTCCGCCCCCAGCCGTTAACTCCAGGAGGCCACAGACCACATCTTATGTGCTTCTCCTGCTAGTACTGGTGCTCGCCTGAACACAGCAGCTTCAATGCTGGGACCATGATTTCAAATGACTGAAAAATGCATTTACTAGAGTTTGCCTATAATTCCCCACTATGGGATATTAACATTGCTCCCTCCTTTTGTTTTTGGATATATTTATAAATGTTGCTAAAACAAGCAGCTTCATGGTGGTTTTTGTTTTTAGAGCCCAACCGAGTCCTGAGTGGGTGCAACCCAGCCCCGAAGGGCAGAGCCCGACTGACGAGCCAAGCCTCGCCCCCTCCATGGTTTTTATGTCTATATTTTCTGACTTTTTAAAAAAGTAACATTTAGAACACAGCATATGGTCACATTTTGCTTTTTAATGTGATCAATATTATGCACTTCAATATAAGACTAGAAACTATTCTTATTTATTTTTATTACTTTTACACTTGTGATGACACTGACATCCTATTCGCATTGCTGTTTGAACAAACATTTTAACCTTTTACTATGCTTTAGAAGATAAATGTCCGATTTCTTATTTTACTGTTGATTATTACATGAAGACATTCAGACGCATTCACAATTTTACATTTATCTAATCTGATCTATGCTTGTTTCTACAAACTTGGTTTCTTTCTGTTTCTTCTAGTTCATTTGTAGGCAACCCCTTATCTGTCCTCAGCGCCTCATACTGAACCATTTGTGCATCCCTGAGATCATCCTAAGGAAGGTCAAGGTAATTGGCATTAATTGAATGCTTACATAGCCTGGTCTGTGTGCCACCGTATTTTAAGAGTGTTATCTGGTCATCTCTGGCTTACAGGTGAAGGGGCTAAAGGCAACAGGCATTAAATGACTTACCCAGGTCACCTACTGGACAATGGATGGGGCTGGGATTGCAACCTCGCTGTCCCATTCTGAAGCCTTTCTTGTTCTAAGCATATTTTCTTGCCTCCTGGGATAAACCTATTTGGTTGTGATAGACTCTTCTTTCCATATGGTGCTTAATTCTATTCGCTGTTTTTAAATTAAGACTTTAACAACTATGTTATAAGAGCTATTGGGTTATAACTCCCGCCTCATCTTTGCTCACTGCTGTGTCACTGCAGGGATGCCGCTGACTCATTGTACCTTGCGCGGCATGGAGTGCAGTGCAGCTCTCTGCTCACGCACTGCCTGCTTGCTAAGTTATGGCCACAGCACCAGGAACCAGTCGTTCTGGAAGGTTTGATGACGTCTGTGTACACGTCCAGAATAGGTATAGGGTCACAGACATACATTGTGTGTATTACCCTAATTCCTGGCATCACCATTTTTTAATTCCTCTCATTTCCTTTTGTCCACACTTTCTTATTCATCCACTCATTGTAAGTTTTATTTTATCTTGTTACATTTTATACACTTCAGTAAGCTATTATGTATTCTTTCTGGAATAAGATGGGTCTAAAATAAATAAAGTTACAGAATTAAGAAAGTGACATTCTGAATTTGGGGGGTATAAAGTAGCTGATTTTTGTAAATAGGCTTAAAAAAACACTCTGCTATGTTAAGATGGGAAAAATCATGGTCAAGTGCCAAGAAAAATAAACTCACGTGAAAGGCTACACAAAGCAGTCAGAACGTCCTTTGCTATACCTGTAGCTCCTTTGGAAACATGGGGATACCCCCTCCTCACCCCCTGTGACTGTGATTCCCCCTCCGCCTCAGAATGGGGGGCATGTTAGAGTCCCCAGAACGGCGTTACCTTTAAAAAGTCTTTGAAGTCCGTGTCCTCATCCGTCTTCTGCTGTAAGAGAGCGGCTCCGTTGAGCTGGCAGCTGCAGAACCGGATGTAGGCCTGCATGTGGGACAGCTCTGCTGCCAGGATGTCCCCGATCATCTGCACCGGCATCTTCTCGCCCCCGGTCTTCTTCCGAACCCGCAGGGCCCTGCAACCAACACACTCTCTCACTTTCTGCTTCTAAGTGACTGTCCTATGAGGGCCTAACGTAGTGATAAGCAGTGAGTTCCGGGAAAAACTCTGGCACCCAGAGGGCATAGTCAGAAGGAGGAGGAGACAGCTTGGCCAGAAAGCCCTGCTGGCCAAGCCACCCTTGGGTGAAATGTTAGTAAAGAAGACTAAGCATGAACAACATAAACTGATGAACAAAAACAGATCCAGAGACAGAAGCAGTGATCAGACTGTCAAACCTCAGAGGGAAGGTAGGGGAGGGTGGGGGTAAGGGGGAGAGACCAACCAAAGGACTTATATGCATGCATATAGGCCTAACCAATGGACACAGACAACAGGGGGGGGTGGGGGCATGAGTGAGGGGGGTTGAAGGGTAATGGGGGAATAAGGACACATATGTAATACCTTAATCAATAAAGAAATTAAAAAAAGAATAAGCAAACGTGGTCAGTACACTTGGGTGTTTCTTCTGACTCACTTCTATGCCTTGGGAGTTGCTTTGGTTTCACCTTAGTTTCTTAGCAAAGTTTCTTTTGACAAATTCCAACTTGTTCTCACTCTCTAGGGAAAAAGGGAGCAGGAGCCCACAGGGCCAGGTGTGGAGGGGGAGGGAGCCTTTGGCCAGGACAGCTGCTGGGCCCCAGGAGGAAAGAGGCAGCTAGAGCTGGGACCGCTGACCCTCCTCCCAGGAGTCTGTCTGCATGGGCACAGGGACATAAAATCGCCCCAAGGAGTGGAATTCCACACGGGCCGAGGGGCTGCCTGACTGGCCAATTATATGTGGGCCAGGAGCTGCCACTTGTGACTCCACCCAGAACAGCATCAAGTATATGTTAATACAGTGTGTTTAATGCTTTAATTTCTTTGTCTAGCCCAAGTATTTTCTTTGTTACATTTCTTTACTTTAATAACGAGGTATGTTACAGTTACAGGGCATTTCATACCATAATAATAAAATGAAAAGCCCGAGAGAGCAGAGAGCAGTGGAAGGGCCTTGGCTAAGGAGCCCTGCGGAGAGTTCCGTGAGCAAGTCTGGGGCCTGGGGGCGGGGTGGGGGTCGTGGCCACGAGCGGTGAGACTCTGCACTCACTTCAGCAGCTTCGTGTTAGACATGATGAGCTCCTTCCAGTTCACGAAGATCAAGGTCATTTCCCCTTCAGTGAGACAGCCTGACTCTGCCATCCGTTTCTGAAAAACCTAAGTTTTAAACACAAAAGATAAAAGTTAGCTTAAGTGTGAATATACAACCTATGAGGCCTAAATCACACACCTTCAGACACTGAAGCTGATGAGATCACAGTCTTTTTAAATAAACGTATTTATGATGGTTAACTTTTATGACTTCCCTACTGACTGCCATTTGGGCTCCTATCAGGGTGGATCCTGTCCCGAGAGCTACGGAGGCGAAAGGAACACCTGGCACACAGCACCTACACCGAGAGCTTGCAGAGCTGGAGGACGAGGACGGCTGTCAGGCACCTCAGTGCTCCCTGAGCAGCCAAGACTGTCACCCCTAAGAGCAAGACTGACAGTCACACAGACACGGAGGAGAAAGGCAGGTCTTGCTGGGGGGCAGGCTCAGGAGGCTGCTGCAGCTGCTGCTCCGAGCTGTTATCAGGAGGGTCATGGCCAGGTATATGATGCACCTGTTGAGCCCCTGCATGTGTTGGGGGAGGGGAGGTCGCCTGGTCTCCTTAGGTCAGCGGTTCTCAACCTGGGGGTCGAACGACCCTTTCACAGGGGTCGCCTAAGACCATCCTGCATATCAGATACTTACATTACGATTCATAACAGTAGCAACACTGCAGTTATGAAGTAGCAAGGAAAATAATTTTATGGTTGGGTCACAACATGAGGAGCTGTATTTAAAGGGCCAGAAGGTTGAGAACCACTGCCTTATTTAAGTAAAAGCTGGTTTATTTAACTAAAGCCATGGAAACAAAACTATCAAGTCTTACTTTATTTACTCAAACACACATCATCTTGAAGAATGACTCTAACAGCCGTTGTCAGCACAGAGGCCAGTGCTGACGTGAACAGGCACAAACATAAACAGTAAATAGATGACAATTGGGAGATATTTTACAACATGGCCCTCGCTGGTTTTCCAAACGGATACAAATGTGAGGGGAACCCTCCCACTGCTTAGTAATTCCTCCATCGGGGTTCATGAAAATGTCAGGTGTCAAAACAGCAGTGTAAATAAAGTTAGGCCAAAATGTGAGGTAGGAAAGCTTACTTTAGTGCCCTCCCACCTATTCTATACCCTGTCCTTGTCAGATGGAGCCTCTACCACTTCAGACCGAGGCGCCTGAGTGTCTCCTCTCTCTCTCTCCACTTTGAATTACCTAATCTGGGAAAAAGTTGGCCCCAGAGCTGAGCCCTCTCCAAGGGGTGAGAACTCCCATCACTGCTTGTGAATTCACACGTGGAGGTGACACCTCGCCTCCAGGTCCCCCGCCCTCCCGTCTGCTCCCAGAGCCGGTCAGCCGGGCCCCTCACCTCCACCACCAGCTGCAGGTCGTCCACGTACCGCTCCTCAGTCTGAATCAGCTCGTGGATGTAGCCCTGCCTCTTCCTCTCCATCGGCTGCATGGTGTCCAGCGTTTGGAGATCAGCACACCCTATGGGAAAACAGGGTAGCATTTCAAAATAGCATTTTAGTCTTCTCTGCAGAAAACCGAAATCTGTCAGCAGACGCGCTGTGTTTCCAAATGCTGCCTTGCAGGAACCACACAGCTTTCCAAGGAGTCCGGGCCGTCGGCAGGCAGCGCACACCTGTGGACAATGACCACTCGGGGCTCCCAGGCAGCACATTAGTAACACCTGTAATATGTCACTTTCCTTTCCAAAGAGGAAATAACAGGATGAAGGATTTAAACAGAAATCTCAGAGAGATCAGCACTGGGCTGAGCTTGTGAAGATTCTATGCCAGTCTCACCGTCTCAAGACATTTTCAAAGATATTGAAATGATTAAATGACGCACATACTTCAGACCAGTGTTTGTCAAGCCATAGGTCATGAGCTCCCGGTGGGTCAGGATATCCGGCTAGTTTTGTAAATAGAAGCTGTCACGTGCAAGCACGGTAAGCATTGTTCTTTGAAAAATGTTAGGTAGGTACATATGTGGGGATGTAAAATGTATTTCTTACTGTGAGCTGCTGCTTAAAAAATGTCTGAGAAACGTTTCAAAGTCAAGTGCTATGTCAGGAAATGTACAGCTCCCAGCAGCCACCGGTTCCCAACAAGACCACTTAACCCACGAGGACAAAGGACTGGTGGTCTGGGATACACATGAGCCGCCTCACATCAGGGTGAGAGGTGGATCGATTTACAGGCACATGGGAGCTGAACTAAATGTCAGACTGGGAAGTGACATAATCCAGAACCAGTCGGTGCACAGCTCAGCAAGTCCTTCCTTAGACAGAAAGAAAAAGCAGGTAATTTCCAACAGCTACAGCACCAAGCAGCAAGAGGTACAGGTCTAAAAGCTGGAAAGAGAAAGTGAAGGAGGCGTGGGTGACCTCTGAAGGAGAGGCAACCAGGGAGGGTGGCAGGAGGAAGGGGCAGTCTTGGGCAGTGCCCAGGTGGATAGGGGCAGCGTCCAGACAGACACAGCCATAACACATGGGGAGGTGCTTGGCAGGCACTGGGAAGGAATGGACAAAGCCACAGAGGCAGAAAATGCCAGGATCAGACTGGGCTTTTAAAGGAGCTTTCTTGCCCTAGCTGGTTTGGCTCAGTGGATAGAGTGTCAGCCTCCAGTCAAGGGCACATGCCCGGATTGCAGGCTCTGTCCCTAGTAGGGGGCATGCAGAAGGCAGCTGGTCAATGATTCCCTGTCATCACTGATGTTTATCTCTCTTCCTCTCTGAAATTAATAAAAAAAAGTATACCCTATATAATAAAAGGATAATATGCAAATTGACCCTAAGAGCTGGGAATCACTGGTCACTATGACACACACTGACCACCAGAGGGCTGATGCTCAATGCAGGAGTTGCCCCCTGGTGGTCAGTGCACTCCCACAGGGGGAGCTCTGCTCAGCCACAAGCCAGGCTGACGGCTGCCAACACAGCGGTAGTGGTGGGAGCAGTGCTGAGGATGTCCGACTGCAGCTTAGGACTGCTCCCCGCTGGCAAGTGGACATCCCCCGAGGGCTCCCGGGCTGCCAGAGGGATGTCTGACTGCCAGCTTAGGCCTGATCCCCCCAGGAAGTGGGCCTAAGCCAGCAGGTGGACATCCCCCGAGGGATCCCAGACTGTGAGAGGGCACAGGCCGGGCTGAGGGACCCCCCTCGAATGCACAAATTTTTGTGCACCAGGCCTCTAGTATTAAAAGTAATAAGAAATAAAGGGGCTTTCTTTTTCTGGTGGCCTGTGAATATTTATATACTTTGTATAGATTGGGGCTTACAGGTAGTTATAATGAAGGCAGCTGTTCTATTTTCTGCACATGTTGCCAACAGTTTTTTTAAAAAAAAGTACTCCCACAGGAAAACAAAAATTGAATCAGGGCAGCTTGGTGCTACCAAGAAGAAAACAGTGCCTCTGTCTTGTTCAAAATCATCAAGCTTCTCCGAGGGTTGTATTTTATTCTGTTCTGCCAGGGAGAACCACAGGAATGACAAGTTCTGGACCAGCAGGGCAGGCAGACTGGGCTGTCAGTCACAAGGAGGCGGCGTGCGCTGACACCAGGCGGAATGCTTCTGACCCCGATGGTCCGTGTCAGGGGTACCAGTTGCCGGCCGACTCCGATGGAAGCCACCAGAGCAGTCTAAGGCGACCTCCCCTCTGACACTAGAATTTCACAAGTTTCAGTCATGCGCCTCCCGCCACACTATTAAGTTATTCACCCGACCGTTTCCTCTAAATGTACTCATGTTGAGTTAAATGTCCAGGGAGCCATGGATTGGATGCACTGGTTGTGTTTCCTCTAAGAGTCTCTGAAATAAATGACCTTCACAGTGAGTTCTCTCGGGTGCTGCTCTGCATGCCATTGCTTGTGTGCCACCTGGACATGTGTGTCACACTTTGGGGAACGATGACATTAAAACCCACCAGCATCGGCCTCTATCTGTTCTGTGCCTCAGAATAATAGGGAACGTCTCAGATATTTTACCATTTCTAAGGCTGGGACATATGTGATATTAGCATTTTCAGGGTGACTGTGAGGACAATCTTGTACCCCACCCCTAGCTGACCCTTTTGCATGTCATTCTATAAACTTTCATTCTCTGTTCAAGTTTCCATCCTGACCCCTACCTTCACTTTCAGATGTTCTTACCTCGAATGTTAGGGAAGATGCCCCTTTCCCTTCCTGCCCTTTCCCTCCCTGCTCACGCACCCTGCACTTCCTTCCTGGGTCTAGGGATGGGACTGTGTCAATTCCTCCCTCCAGCCAGCATCCTTAACCGGCCGTCTCCTGCAGGACCCTTCCCCATGCTCACAATTCCATGGCCGGTATCCGTGGGTTCCTTCTTAGCCCAGGCACGCGATTAAGTGTCCCTCCTACCCTACTGTTTAAAACAAGCACCTTTCCTCTAATCCCGCTCCCTCCTCAAGCACCCTCTCTCTGGTCTCACTGCCAATCCCCCATTTCTCCCTGCCGCTTCACCAATGTCAAGTACTTTGGCTTCTTTCCCTTTGCTCCATGGACACTGCTCTGGTGAAGGTAACAATGACCTTGCCATTACCAAATCCAGTGACCTCCTCCAACCTGCCCACAACACTGACCCCAGGAGGAGTCCCACCCCCCAGCCTTTGTGACTCTTATTACCATGGTGCTTTATTCTGTGCCTGTGCCTCTGCCTGCCTCCAGGCTCCATGCTCTCCCTGGGAGTCCAATGAACTCAGACAATACTGCAGTCTGGGTATTCACCTGGGAGGGCCCTGCCCTCAGGAACATGTAGTTTGATGAACCCAGAGGGTAACCCTCGTTTTGGAGGAGAGGGGGAGTACCTTTTGAGAACCGAGGAATTGGGGTTTATGGGCAAAATACAGCTTTGCCATCCTCCATTCCTGCACTGTCCAATGTGGCAGCTGTAGCAACACTGACTATGGAGCATTTGAACTATGGCTGTCCAAACAGAGAAGTGCTGTACGCGTACAATACCCTGAGCGCGAAGACCTCGTACAGAAAACCCAGGATGTAAAGTATCGCATTTCATACTCCTACTGATCACACGTTAAACTGTTACTGTGGGATGGAGGAGACGGTCACAGGGACGGACGTAAACTACAGCATAGGAAATACAGTCAATACTATTGTAATAACTGTGTATGGTGACAAGTGGGTACTGGAAATATCAGGGGGCACACTCTGTACAGTACACAACTGTCTAAACACTGTGCTGTACACCTGAAACCAATACAAGCTGCTACTGACTGTAACCTGTAATTGAAAAAAAAATTAAATGCAAAAAATATTTAAAAATAGACATGCTAACATTTTGGATAACACTGGATTAAGAAAAAAATTATTAATTTGATTAATGTTTCTTTTTTACTTTTTTTAGTGTGGCTGGTGGGAAATTTTAAATTACATTTGGGCCTGCATTTGTGACCTACATTATATTTTTATTGAACAGCTCAAGCCAGCTGCAACATTTCCTATTATTTCGTTGTGCTCATACCGAACAGAATGCTCAGTGGCTTGATATTTGCAGGATGAAGCCCTCGCTTGGTGGCACGGGTGCCATAGTCTCCACCGTGCTGCCACCACCACCTTTCAGCCACCCTGGCCTGAGCCCGGTCCTCATGATGTGCTTTACACACGGTCCTCTGCACAGAGCCATCGTACTACCTTTCACGGTGCGGTCACATGATCCTGCAGGAAACCTTTCTCATCCAGTCTCTCTTAGCCCATACGTGACATTAGCTTTGTCATGGTGACTATGGGGACAAATCTTATACCCCACCCCTAGCTGACCCTTTTGCATGTCATTCTAATAAACTTTCATTCTCTGTTCAAGTTTCCATCCTGACCCCTACCTTCACTTTCAGATGTTCTTACCTCGAATGTTAGGGAAGATGCCCCTTTTCCTTCCTGCCCTTTCCCTCCCTGCTCACACACCCTGCACTTCTTTCCTGTGTCTAGGGATGGGACTGTGTCAATTCCTCCCTCCAGCCAGCATCCTTAACCGGCTGTCTCCTGCAGGACCCTTCCCCATGCTCACAATTCCATGGCCGGTATCCGTGGGTTCCTTCTTAGCCCAGATGCGTGGTTAAGCGTCCTCTCCTTTGTGTTTCGATGGTATTGGTTTGTGTCTGTATTTTAACACTTCACAAGATGTAGCTTGTATTGTAGCTCATCTGTATATTGGCGGTATGCCTGTCTTTCCCAATGCAGTTAGGGACTGTGCCTAACACAGTTCTTTTATTTCAAACTTAGCAGAGCTCAGGAAATATTTTCCCCAGACCCCTCCTCACCTTTCCCCTACTCTGCTCCTGCAGGAAGGCCAACCCCCAGGCTGCTTTTGTAAGCTCTACTTTAATTGGTGTCTGCCTGGGTTTGCCCAGTGAGAGAAGGCTCCGGCAGGAGACTGAAGACTACAGGGCAGACTAGGAAAAAAAAAAAAATCTCTTGCCAGATTGTAAGAAAGCTTTTAGTGCCTGCTTGCTTCTCACACAAGTTTGAAGTTGAAGAAGTCCTTCACTGATGAATCAACACATGTGGACCTGGAGAAGAAATGTATCTTCCAAAGACAGCTCGTGGTTACCTGGGCACAAATTCCTAACTAGGATCTAGCAGCCATTGCTGACAGAGGCCACTCACCCACACTGCATTGCAGGGAAAAGCTATGGACTGAACCTTCGGCCTCCCATACTGCGCTCTTGCTGTCTGAGTCAACTGTTATAAAAGACTTCCCAGTATCCTCTCTTGACCAGTGGGCTGAGATCTGCCCATCCAATGGGAACTGTGTGGCAATACTCTCATTTGCATTACACTGACCAATCAGAATGCAAGATTCCAACCAATCAGAACCATGCTTTTTGGAACTACCAGCATCATGGTATTTTGATTCCTCATCTGCATCAAAATGGACCAATCAGGAAACAAGGTGGGGACTTTCTCTCTAAAAAGTAGCTTTCTCTTTATCTTGGTGAAGTGCATTTTCAATTTCCCTGGAGGCTGCATTCCTCTAGTTTGCAAACTATTTCAAATGAATAAAGTTTCTTCTCTTTCCACACTTCAGATTGGGGACTTTGTTAACACAAAAATTGGTGATACCCTTAGGTGCTTGGCCAAAGAAAACATACAACTGCTCTCACAGCCTTGGTCACCAAGGAGTTACACAGAAAAACCAAGTCTCACTAAAGGTGAGTTAAAGTTAAAAATTACAAAAAACAACAAATGATCCACCATAAATAAAAAAATGAGGATCAGAACCCCAAGAACATAAGATATAGAACAAAATACAGAATAAAAAATATAAAATACGTATTTTTAAAATAACTCAAGACTTATATGAAGGGCTTGGAAACCCTAAGCAGATTTGATAAAAGGAATAGGCAGATTTGAAAAAGAAATGAATAAATATGGCAAACATTATCATGGAAATAATAAGTTAATAGATCCAACACATCTGAAGAATTAGTAAATTTGAAAACAACTGAAGAAATTACTTAGACAAAAGGATAGAAAACATAAAACAGATTAAAATACATAAAACATAAAATAGAGGACAGCCCTGGTTGGTGTGGCTCAGTTGATGTGAGTGTCATTCCGCACACCAAAAGGTGGCAGGTTCAATCCCAGGTGTGGACACATGCAGGAGGCAACTGATTGATGTTTATCTCACATCGATATTGCTCTCCCTTTCTCTCATTAAGAATACACACACAGAGAGGGGAAGGTCAAGGGGGAAAACTGGAGACTTATTTAACACTCTTTGCAATACTTTAAGCAATAAAACAAAATAAAAAAAATAAAATAAAAATAAAACACACACACACACAAACACAGAGGACAAAATAACAAGGCCCAACAAAATCTAATAGGAATCTAGGAGGGGAGGATAGAAAGAATAGGAAGAGGTCATACAAAATTACAATGGTTGAGAATGTTCTGGAACCGATGAAAGATATAACTCCACAGATTCAGGAGGAACAATGACTCCTGATTTTGGTGGTGGGGATCCTTAGACTGCAAAACACTAAGGAGGAAGAAAAAATTAAAACAAAAAGCAAAAGCAAAATAACTACACAGGAACAATAATCAGAATGGTTGCTTGTTTCTTGAGCCAACAATAGGGGGTATTGAGAAAAAAAAACACCTGTCAAATTAGAATTCTATCTAGACTATCATGGATGAGGGAGGAATAAAGACATTTTCAGGCTAAGTTTGAAAGCATTCACCACTCATAGATGTGGCTAAAGGAACTATCAAAAATTGCATTTTGGGAAGAAGGAAACTAAATAAGAAGGAAAAAAAGAGATGTAAGGAATGGTTTAAAAAGAAAAAAGGAAAAGGTATGGTGAACAAAAAGACTAGCAAATATATGAAAAATCAAACAATTATTGACAGTATAAAATAATGACTAGGTTGGTTGGTATAAATTCAAGGTGAATGTTGGGAAAAAAGCAAAGACTATGCATGATAAACAAAATATACAATAAGGTAATATAAATAGAAGTAGTAAATATTTCTATAAAATAAATAGCTTGAATCAGTCAGTTGAGATTCTAGATCAAGCATGTCAAACTCTTGGCCTACAGGCCGCATGGGGCCCACAATGAATATTTTTGCAACCCAGCCAATATAACGATATGTAAGAAACATTTTAATAAAAATTTTGTAATTTAATTTTTATAATACCGTTATACATAATTATTAATAACAAACTACACGTTCGCTAATGACTGGTGACTGTAATCGTGTTGCATTCATTTCCATTACACATCTTACACGCAGGTGCACCATTTCTCTCCACTGAGACAGACTAGCAGTGAATATTTCAGTAGCCGATTGCCATGTAATTAGTCTTGTACTGACTTGTTTGGTGTGCGCAACAGGAAATATTTTGCTTTCAGAGAACAACAAAAATAGCTTATTTGCATTACACTTATTAATGTGTGCATTATTCAGTGTCTGGTAGTTAATGTTCAAGAAAAAATATTAATTTTGATTAAAATGTTCTACCATTTTATGTTAACAAGTCATTTATTTCAGCCCTTTGTATTCAGCATGTCTCTATCAAAATAAACCTACGTTTCTATGAAAATTGAAGCTTTTGATATTTTTCCAGCCCACATAAACTTAAACCTTGTTTATTTGGCCCACGTGAGCCTTTGAGTTTGACATGCTTGTTCTAGATTGAACAGAAACCTTCAGTCAGATACGGTTTACAAAGACACCTAACCCATAAAGTTACAGAAATGTGACCAGGGCTGAGAAAAGCTACACATACAAAATATAAAGGAGCAGCAGGGGAGGCTTCAATAACAAAAGACACAACAGAAGGAGAAACCAAGATGGTGGCATAGGTAAACACCTGTATTTGCTGTCGCGCACAACCATTTCAAAACCACAAGAAAAAATGTACACCACCCAGACTCACGGGAAGGCTGGCTGAGTGGAAAATTCTACAACTAGAAAGAGACTGAGACTCAGAGGAGGTGCAGAAGTAAAGTGCAAAGGTACGGAGGTACGCGCAGAAAGGGCTTGCATAAAGGGCTGGCGACTGAGGACACGGTTCCCTTTTTCATTCTGGAGGGAATCACAAGCTCCCGGTGGCTCTGAACACCAGTTCAGGGAGAGTTTCTGGAGACCCAGACTCATACGGGAGAAGCTGGACTGAGTGGCACCTGTGTGGCACTGGGAGGAAATCCAGAGCGGCTTTGTCTCAGAGGTGCTTGCAGCGAATACCGTGGGGCACTGAGACCCGGTGCCTCTTAGGGCAGGGCTGAGAATCAGCCATAGCTGTTTGCTCCGCCCTGTTGATTCCCCGAGACCCTGCCCCACCTAAGCTGCCAGCAGAGGCTTTTGCATATAAAAGGCTAGGAAGCCGCAGGCAGAAGCTAAAATAGCATCTCCTTAGAGATCCAAGAGCCAGTGTACCCAGCGGTCAGAGCTAGACCATCTAGAATACAACTCCTCAGATCCATAAGGGACACACTCAGGGGGCAGACTCAGTGAGCACCAAAGCCCCACTGAAGCAAGTCTTGCCCCATAAGGGTGTCTCCAGCACAGAAGTTCTCCCACCATAGACACAGCTGATTCTCACAGCCAAGTGGCCTGGAGGTCAATTCCTCCCAGTGATTACAACAGCAATCAAGGCATAGCTACAAAAACTGTGCACAAAGCTGACAAAGCAGTGCACCAAGAGTATCCACCTCAGGTAATTGGGGAGGCTGAGCCACTGGGCCCTATATATAGGACACCTAGCACAGAAAGCCACTCAATCAACGCAGGGAAGCAGCCAAATTGCGGAGACAAAGAAACAGATCACAAATGACAGAAATGGAGGAAAGCAAATGACTGGATATAGAGTTCAAAACCATGGTTATAAGGATTTTCAAGAATTTTCTAGAGACTGCTGATAAATTTAGTGAGACCCTTCAGGATATGAAAAAGGACCAATCAGAAATTAAGCATACCGGAAAAGAAAAAAGAAAAAAGAATCCAAAAATATGAAGATAGTGTAAGGAGCCTCTGGAACAACTTCAAGCATATCAACATCAGAATTATAGAGGTGCCAGAAGAAGAGAGAGAGCAAGATATTGAAAACCTATTTGAAGAAATAATGACAGAAAACTTGCCCTACCTGGTGAAAGAAATGGACTTACAAGTCCAGGAAGCGCAGAGAATCCCAAACAAAAGGAACCCAAGGAGGACCACACCAAGACACATCATAATTAAAATGCCAAGGGCAAAAGACAGAGAGAATCTTAAAAGCAGCAAGAGAAAAGCAGTTAGTTACCTACAAGGGAGTACCCATACGACTGTCAGCTGATTTATCAACAGAAACCTTGCAGGCCAGAAGGGAGTGGCAAGAAATATTCAAAGTGATGAATAGCAAGAACCTACAACCAAGATTAGTTTATCCAGCAAAGCTATCATTCAGAATTGAAGGTCAGATAAAGAGCTTCACAGACAAGAAAAAGCTAAAGGAGTTCATCTCCACCCAACCAGTATTATATGAAATGCTGAAAGGTATCATTTGAGAAGAAAGAAGAAGAAAAAGTAAAGATGAAAATTGTGGACAATAAATACCTATCAACAAGCAAATCTAAAAATCAAGTGAATAAAAATCTGATGAACAGAATGAACTGGTGAACAGAATAGAATCACGGGCATATGTCCGTGAAGCTCCTAATTTCACCCTCAATTTTGATTGACAGCCTTGCTGGGTACAGTATTCTTGGATTCAGACCCTTCCTTTGCATGACTTTGTATATTTCATTCCATTCCCTTCTTGCCTGATGTGTTTCTGTTGAGAAATCAGTCGCTAGTCTGATTGGGGAGCTTTTGTAGGTAACTTTCTGTCTCTCTCTGGCCACTTTTAAGATTCTTTCTTTGTCATTGGTGTTTGCCAATT
>PVJC01025664.1:0-24482 GCA_004026665.1 Murina feae | reverse complement strand
GTGGAGCGGGCAGCAGTTTCACTTTCACTCCTGCTGCAATGGAAGCTGCCATTTACTCAGGTCCGTGAGTGGTGGCCTCCATGTTGGCTGGGGTAATTTGCATACTGCCGCTCTGATTGGCTGGTGGGCGTGGCTTACCCCGTCCCGGAGAAACGGTTAATTTCAATATTACACTTTTATTAGTTAAGATGTCAAACAAAATTGAGCTGAAAGAATAAATGGGAAACTTTTGCTTTTTCAGTTTTAACTATTTTTATTCAATGAATGTAATATTTTATAATTAAAAAATTTTTTAAATATATTTTTATGGATTTCAGAGAGGAAGAGAGAGGGAGAGAGAGAGATTAGAGAATCATTGATCAGCTGCCTCACGCACACCTCCCATGGGGATGGAGCCTGCAACCTGGGCGTGCACACCAACCAGGAGTTAAACTGTGATCTCCTGGTTCAGAGGTTGACTCTCAACCACTGAGCAACACTGGCTGGGTGATAATTTAAAATTTTTTTAACTTTATTTTTTGACAGTAGGGGGAAACCTCCAGATGGAGTGCATCATGTGGACTACGTACCTATTCTGTAAACTCCTGGGGGTGTTTTACATAATTCTTATTGCAGGAGGCATACTATTTTCAAATTGTACTGTTTCATTGCATTATGTGGTGGCAAGAGCTGCATTTTCTCTTATGAGGTTTTACTTCATTAATTGTAATCTTGCAAATATATTTCCGAAATACTCCATAGTACTTTATGAAAATAGAAGCTGACTAGATATAAGCTATTGCAGATTTTC
This sequence comes from Murina feae, assembly GCA_004026665.1. Lineage (NCBI taxonomy): Eukaryota > Metazoa > Chordata > Mammalia > Chiroptera > Vespertilionidae > Murina > Murina feae. Next base: position 23,692 of record PVJC01025664.1, on the reverse strand, counting down.
ACTGAATGTATGTGTGAGAGTTTTGATGATTCTAGACTTAAAGGAACCCATATCTTAGAGCTACGTTTACAAACATCCAATAACTGCTTAAGGCCACTGTCATACTTCATCTTGAATTGCATCATTACTATATTTTGTGCTTTTTTTTAAAACAATAATTTGCACATAGTAGAAAGTGCAATAAATACTTCTTGCATTAAATAGAAGCAACCTACTAAGATTTGCTCTTCTGGGATTCTTAATGTGCTGTGTTATCTCAGCGTCACAAGGAGTCAGAATTGGGATGAGAGTGCTACCGGTAGCATTTCCTACTGATTGCTTTATTTTATTATTTTTAAAAAATATATATTTTATTGATTTTTTTACAGTGAGGAAGGGGGAGGGATAGAGAGTTAGAAATATCGATGAGTGAGAAACATCAACCAGCTGCCTCCTGCACACCCCCTATTGGAAATGTGCCCGCAACAAAAGTACATGCCCTTGACTGGAATCAAACCTAGGACCCTTTAGTCCGCAAGCTGACACTTTATCCACTGAGCCAAACCGGTCAGGGCTACTGATTGCTTTATCAACCAAGTTGCAGAGAAATCAAAACCTCTGTCAGCCTGTGTTCATTTCAGGCTAAGATTTTTATATATTGTGGTAAAATATACATAAAATAAGTTTACCATTTAAGCCATATTCAAGTGTACGTACAGTTCTGTGACATTAAGTACATTCACACTGTAGTACAACTACCACCACCATCCATCTCCAGAACTTTTGAGATAAATTGTTTTGAGTGGATCTTGGTCCTTTAATTCATTAGCAGTATTCATGTTTATGGTCCTGTTATAGGCCCAAGCTAGAAGATAAGATCCCAGAACTTACAACTGGATACTTTTTTTTTTGGTAGTGTAATACACATAACAAAATTTACTATCTTAACCATTTTTAAGTGTGCAGTTTAGTGGTCTTAAATACATTTACATTGTTGTGCAACTATCACCATCATCCATCCCTATAACTTATCTTGTAGAACTGACATTCCATACCCAGTAAACAACTCCTCATTCTCTCCTCCTAATAACTCCTGGCAACTACCATTACACTTACTGTTTTTATGATTTTTGACTAATTTAGGTATCTCATATATGTAGACTCATTCAGTATTTGTCCTTTTGTTGCTAGCTTATTTGACTTAGCATAATGCCCTCAAGATTCATCCATATTGTAATATATTAGAGCTTCCTGCCTTTTTAAGGCTGAATAATATTCCATTATATGTATAGACCACATTTTGCTTATTCATCCATTGTTGATGGATACTTGGTTACTTATACATTTTAGCTACTGTGAATAATGCTGTTATGAACATGGGTGCACAAATATCTCTTTGAGACCCTGCTTTTACTCTTTTGTGTATATTCCCAGAAAGAATTGCTGGATCATATGGTAATTTTATTTTTAAACCAGGGGCCTGGTGCACGAAATTTGTGCACGGGTGAGGGTGGGGGTCTCTCAGCTCAGCCTGCCCCCACTCACAGTCCTGAACCCCTCAGTGGATGTCCTATGATGGCTCCAGTCTGGCAGGTGCCTTTTGTGTGTGTGTGTGTGTATGTGTGTGTTTTGCCACTGGGGGCCTGCCCCCAGCCACATCTGAGGCTCAGAGCAGTCATTCTGTGTTTGTCTATCTGCTGGGGACCTGCCCCCAGGCACACCGTGGAGGCTTGGAGCAGGCACCTCCTGTGTTGATCTCTCAGACTCCTGCCATCCCCTGCATGTTGTTCTCTTTTTTGAACTGTGGCCAGGGCTCGGTGCTGCCTGGCTGCTAGGCTTGCATACTCCCCATCTTGCTCCAGCCACTGGGAAGTGGGGGAAACCCCACCTGTTCATTGCCTCGTGGTCAGGCCAGCCTTTTCCCGCTCCCCAATCCCTGCAAGGGGACTGGGGAGCCAGCCAGGCAGGCAGTGGGCGCCTAGTGGCCTTGCTGCCAGTCTGGGCCACCTTTCTCCTGCTCCACAATTCCCCACAAGGGTACCGAGAATCCTGGCCTGAGCAGGCAGTGAGGCGGGTGCCTGGAGGTTTTGCCGCGGGCCCAGGCCACCTTTCTCCTGCTCCGCAATTCCCTACCGAGGAGCCTGGCTTGAGCAGGCAGCGAGATGGGCGCCTGGGGGCCTCACCACAGGCCCAGGCCACCTTTCTCCCGCTCCGCGATTCCCCGCAAGGGGACCGAGGAGCCTGGCCTGAGCAGGCAGCGAGGTGGGTGCCTGGGGGCCTCTCCACAGGCCCAGGCCACCTTTCTGCCTGGCCTGAATAGGCAGTGAGGCGGGCGCTCGGGGGCCTCGCCATGGGCCCAAAGCCGCCTTTCTCCCGCTCCTCAGTCCCCTTGCCCTGCTCCTCAGTCCCCTTGGGGGGACTGGTGAGTGGGAGAAATGTGGCTTGGGCCAGTGGCTAGGCAGCCTGCACCAGCCATCTTGGCTGGGTTAATTTGCATACAGCCGCTCTGATTGCCTGGTGAGTGTGGCTTAGGCATCCCAAAGAAACGGTCAATTTCAATATTACGCTATTATTAGAGTAGATTTTTGAGGAACTGCATACTTCTCCACAGTGACTGTACCATTTTACAGTCTCACCAACAGTGAATTTGAAATTGGGAATTGTGAATCCTCCAATTTTGTTCTTTTCAAAATATTGTTTTGGCTATTTGGGATCCCTTGAGATTCCATATGAATTTTAAGATGGGTTTTTCTATTTCTTCACAAGTTGTCATTGGGATTTGGATAGGAATTACACTGAATCTGTAGACTGCTTTGGGTAGCATTGATATTTTAACAATATTAAATTTTTCAATTCATGAACATGAGATGTGTTTCCATTTATTTATGTCTCAGTTTCTTTCAGCAATGTTTTATAGTTTTCATTGTACATGTGTTTCACTTTCTTGGCTAAGTTAATTCCTAAGTATTTTGTGCTTTTTGATGCTATTGTAAATAAAATTTGGTTTTGTAATTTCCCTTTCAGATTGTTCATTGTTCATGCAGAAGAATCCAACCTATTTTTGTGTGTTGTCTTAATATCCTGTTACTTTGCTGAATTCATTTATTAGTTCTATAGTTTTTTTTTTTTCGTGGAATATTTAGGGTGTCTACATGCAAGATCATATCATCTGCAAGCAGAGATACTACTTTTATCTTTTTTCTAATTTGGATGCTTTTTATTTTTTTTCTTGCGTAATTACTCCATTTAGAACTTCCAATACTATGTAAAATACAAGTTGTGAAAGTGGACATCCTTGCTTTGTTCCTGACCTTAGAAGAAAGGCTTTCAATCTTTCACCATTGAGTATGATGTTCATTGTGGGCTTTTTTCTTCCTTCTGTTGATGTGGTATATTACATTGATTGATTTTCATTCATTGAACCATCCTTGCATTCCAGAAATAAATCCAACTTGGTCATAATGTATAATCCTTTTAATACACTGCTGAATTATGTTTGCTAATATTTTTTTAAAATATAGTTTATTCATTTTTTACAGAGAGGAAGGGAGAAAGAGAGGGATAGAGAGTTAGAAACATCAATGAGAGAGAAACATCGATCAGCTGCCTCCTGCACACCTCGTACTGGAGTTGTGCCTGCAACCAAGGTACATGCCCCTGACCAGAATCGAACCTGAGACCCTTCAGTCCCCAGCCCGACGCTGTATCCATTGAGCCAAATTGGCCAGGGCATGTTTGCTAATATTTTGTTCTTTGCTCCTTCTTCCACTGAGATTTGGAGTCAATTTCCCTCCCTTTGTGTCTGGCCTGCCCATAGGGACTTGCTTTGCAGAGAATGCAACAGAAGTGACCTCCTGTGTCTTCTGAGGCTAGTTCTGCATTAGCCTTTGGGAACTATCTTTAATCCATAAGCCCCTGAGAGACCATGTGGAATGACCAACGTAGAAGCACTGAGACTACATGAGGACGTAGAGATGTGTAGCCAGTCTCCAGCTGTCCAGCCTGTGGGCATTCGTGTCACCCCAGCTATGAATCAGACATGATGAACAGAGACAATTCTTTTGGTTGTTGTGAAAGTTCCTTTTTTGTTGTTTTTAAAAAATATATATTTTTAATTGATTTCAGAGAGGAAGAAAGAGGGTGAGAGAGAGAGAAACATCAGTGATGAGAAAGAATCACTGACTGGCTGTCTCCTGCATACCCCACACTGGGGATTGAACCCACAACCTAGGCATGTGTCCTTGACCAGAATGGAAACCGGGACCCTTCAAGTCCACCAGTTGACAGTCTATCCACTGAGCCAAACCACCTAAGGCGACGGTTCTTTTCCTACGTGCCTTGAAGAAATTCCTGACACACAGAATTATGAAAGATAATAACAAAATAGTGGTTCTTTTCTTTTAGGGCACAATTTTTGGGTCAGATAGATAACAGAACCAAACTATTTCCCTATTGAAAAATATTTAGGTTGTGTCCATTTTTTCTTCATTGCAAACTATATATTACATGTACTTTTTGAATATTCAAGAATTTATCTAGTATAAATTCTCAGAGACATAATTGCTGGATAATAGGGCTATCTTTCCTTTTGTTTCTTCACTCTCTGTTTTGATAAGTTTTGGCAAATTTCCCTCTACAAGGAGCATATAAAGGTGACCTTTTTCAACTTCATTCTCCCAAATATCTTTGATGACTCACTTCATCTTCTGTGTTTTGTTGACTTATGTTTAAATGAAAGAGAACAACTTCTACCCTGCCTCCAGGGCTGCGATTTAGTGATTAAAAGTGAAATCTGAACAACACCTTACAAACAAAATGTTATCTACTGTAATATGGGGATCTTGATCATTTAGGGATGAGACAAGTTTGACCTCATCTTTGTCCTTTTCACAAGAAAGCCTGTGTCTTCTTATTGTCCTCCCACCCCCACTTGCATACACAAGATATGAATATGTATGTATGTCTTATATGTATATACACAGATACATGCAATATGAGTATTTACTGTATCAGTTTTGAATTAATTTATGGGAACAGTTACCAAAACTTGAATTAAATAAATATATTGTAAGAATTAGAGCAGAAAATGAAAACTGCAACTATATTTGTCATGTCCTCTACTGCTTCAGGCAATAAGCTAATCACAAGCTGGAAACAGGAAGAGATTTGACTTGCAATACAGAATATAAACATGGGTCCATTGTAGGAAATTTGTACTTCCTTGGTGGGGGGTGGTTAATATTTGTTAATATAGATAATATTTGTCCATACAGAAAAGAGCACTAGAGTCTGAAGCAGAAAATTCAGTTTCTACTATATTTTGAGCAACCACTACATTGTTTAAATGTATATAACTTCTGCCCAGCTGGAGTGGCTCAGTGGTTGAGCATTGACCAATGAACCAGGAAGTCACAGTTTGATTCCCGGTCATGGGCTTGATCCCCAGTGTGGGGTGTGCAGGAGGCAGCTGATCAATGATTCTCTCTCATCATTGATGTTTGCATCTTTCCCTCTCCTTTACTCTCTAAAATCAGTATATATATATATATATATATATATATATATATATATATATATATATATATATATAGCATTAACTTCAATGCTAGTATTCTGCAAAATTAAAACACCCCATAAAAACTGCTATTACTGTGTTTCATTGCTCTTGTCGCTTTCCCACCCCTACAGAGCCAGCTGGTGACTGGGCACAGCTGTTCTTCCTTAGTTCCCTCAATTCTTCAAGAATAATCCAGGCATTATTGTGTTGCATTATCTACCTTCCTCTTCCCTCATTTGATGGGGTGTGTGTGTGTGTGTTTATAATCTGGTAGATAGAGCGCTTCAATTCATCTGAAAGATAAGCATATCAATTTGAAATTCTAGAGTACATATACTTATGGGAATAGAGGGCTAAGTTTTTCTGAGTTTCATTTCTTAGGCTGGTGCACCTGCATACTCCCTTTGATCCCAAGCGAAGTGATTGAGGATGTGACTCAGCTGCTGACAATGTACACTGTACCCAACAAGCAAGCAGAGCCATTAAGCATGGTCAGGCCGACCCTACCAGGAGCCAAAACTTCATCTCATCACTTAACAACCAAGAACAACAGTTGAATTCTGCTGACCCTCAGGACCGAATGCAATTGCATTCCTTTCCCAACCTCAGCCTAGTGCATTTACCCAGTATAATCCTGTCCCCTGCACCTTGCTGCAAGACAGGTTTTGGATGCTTGTAAGCTCCCTGTCTTCTGGTTGGCTGGCTTCTCAATAACCACTTTATGTGATTCAGTCCTGCCTTCGTTATTGGACATTGCAACAGGCAGCCCAAGCCCACCCCGGGGGCTTCCCGGTAACACTTTCACCTCACAGTACCAGTAACTGATTAAACATTCAGCATTGGCACACATCTTTTCCAGGGAGACCATGACCTGCATTGCAAACATTTAGCATCATGAATCACCAGTTGGTAAAAATATTTTAAGGAATTAGACAATTTTTGAAGAGAGTAGATTGATCATGGATTTGGACAAATCTGCAATGGAAATGCATTTGGGAGAGAAAGGGTGTTTATATTTGGCTGTTGAAGGATGATGTTTGTCATCACAAAACTCAAGAGGATTAGCTTCATCTCTGAGATTCTGGGAACTAGAGGTCAGTCTGATCTGAAGAAGAGAAGGTATGTTTTAGGTACTTAAACAGATGTACATATCTGTACACATCTACAAGATTGCTTTCTTTAGGAAATAGTGATGGATTGATGTGATGGAGAAGCAATACTCTGAAGCTGGGTTAAAAAATTAAAACAAAAACCTTACTCTTTAGTGCAGAATTCATTGCAAAATAGGAGATGGAGGAGGAGACAGAGGAAGAGGAAAAGAAGAAAATTACCTATTAATAATTACAACTGTCTCAATGTTTTGGGAGTGTTTCTTTTGGGCAATAGGATCATACACTATCATTCATCTTAATTATATCAATAATTTTTCCAAACAAATATTTTCTACAACATTAGTTTTTTTTTAGGGTTTTTTATTTTATTTGGAAAAGTGCTTCTTACAAAAGGGCAGCTGTAAAATACAGAGACCTCTGTAACAATGACTTGTTTTTCTTAAAGTGAAAGAATGGGTGGGATCCAAGGAATCAAAAGCAGTCAATGGGACAACTCAGGAGCATCTGCAAGTTATTTTCAGGAAACAGCAACAAAATTCAAGCTAAATTTTTCAATCAAGGAATTCTAACAATTTAGCTTGTCTTGTGAATTACCAACCCAACCCCACTCCCCTTGAGTGGGAGAGCATAACTCATTACTGCAAACCAGTGACTCCACTACAAGAAACACCTTAGAGCACAGTTTTGAATCACATCTGTCTACCTGCAAAGTATAGGGATGGAATGAGGCACATACCCACAAAAACACAAAAACACAAAAACCTCACAACAAAACCCCTCAAGCGAGGACAAAGGTTTGCCAAAAGGTGCTTGCCTGAACTGGAGAGGGTAAGAGATCATCAAGTACTAAATACAACTGTGTATCCACAACCCCGTTTGGTGTTAAGATATGGGATAACCAGATAGTTTTACCCTCTATGACTAAGCCCATTTATTCATATAGACAGACAAAGCTAGTATTGCTCTAGCAACAGCTACCAACATACTGCTTTGTCCTGTAAGATCTCATTACCACACGAGGCTGAACCACTAAGCCAAGGTTTTCCACTAAGGCTAAGAACGCTGCACCTAGGCAGGGATGCGAGGCTTACCACACACTCGCACTCACACATGCCAAGTCTACCAGCTCTTGGAAGTCAACCTCAATTCTGCATTCCTTTTATGCCAATAAATCATTCTTTTAGAATCCTCCTGTCGTACTAAACAGTAAAAATCTCCACACATTCGCACCTGGTTATGGTTATCCAGTAGTTATTACTTGTGTGCAATTATCAAGAGACCAAAACCACAGAACAAGTGCACGGGGTAGGGATTGTGGGGTAGGGAACATATAAAAACACAGATGTGCAGATTTCAGCAGAAACCTCAAGTATCCGCCTCTAGGTCTGTAGCACAGGCTACTTGCCACAGTTCAGATCCATCACCCATCACCTCTTTTTGGAACCCCAAGCAGGGCCAAGGCTGTGGCTTTTGAACCAGGGTCCTTAGAATGAGTACAGCACGTCCATGAACACCCTCCAACTGTGTGAATCTGGTTGAAAACAGATGACGCAACAAACCTACACTAACTGTCTGACAGTTAAGTTCGTGTTACAAAAAACTAAGGTTTATTTTTGTAACTTTTTAACCAGAGGAAACAACATACTCCTTGGGGAAAGGTGAGGGAGTAAGAAGACAGGCCCTGGGTACGAAGTACTATGATAGCACCTGGAGTTGCTAGGCCTGCCTAGGAGACACGGGCACTGCCACACCACCACAGCGGACAGCCACTGTCTGGGCTCAGCAGACCAGTTCACACGCCACGCAAAGCTGCTATAGGTCCAAGTCATAAAAGTCTTCCAGCTCATCGTGAAACAAGTCCCACTCATCTTCAGAGTCTGTCAGCTCGTCGTCCCCACCTGCAGCCAAAAGCATAAGCAGCATCTCGCCCAGCTCAAAGGTGACAACCTCTTCTTCATCGTCAAAGGGGTTGCTGTTCTCTCATTCCTCAATGAGCTCCCAGAAGTGGTTCCTTCGTTGGGCCCGGTATCTGCTTGATGTTCCCACTTTCTGTCTCTGGCTCCTCTCTACGGCCATCGGGGTACGCATGCTTGTAAAAACAGTTCCCTCCAAATGGGCAGCTCCCACATCCTTCATCAAAATACCTGCACGCCTTGTTGCTCATTGCCTCCTTGTATTTCTGAATGAGTTTCTGCTTCCCTTCTTTCTCCTCCACCCAGTACTCACTTGGAATAACAAAGTTAGATGTGATTCGCATTCTGGGCAGGACTTTATGATCTTGCTCTCAAATTGCTTAGCACTCCTCCACTTGCGAATACACTTGAGACAGTAGGTGTGGTTGCAGTTGGAGAGGATCCCGAAGCGGCGCTTGCTAGGGTTGGCTTTCTCGTAGATCACCTTCATGCAGAGCCCACACACTTCGTCCTTACTGCGCTGGACAGCAAACGAGAGCTCCATGTCCTTCTCATGGGCCTCAATGCAAGATTTTATTTATTTTTTATTTTTTAAAAATATATTTTATTGATTTTTCACAGAGAGGAAGAGAGAGGGATAGAGAGTTAGAAACATCAATGAGAGAGAAACATCGATCAGCTGCCTCCTGCACACTCCCCACTGAGTATGTGCTCGCAACCAAGGTACATGCCCTTGACCGGAATCAAACCTGGGACCCTTTAGTCCGCAGGCCCATACTCTATCCACTGAGCCAAACCGATTAGGGCTCAATGCAAGATTTTATATGCTGTGATCTCTGGGCTGCGTCCACTGGGTGTAGGACCTGCAGTCCACACATGTCATAGGAGTCCCCGTGGAGTTACACGCAGTTCTCCCCGTAGCGGCACTCTCCCACCGCTGCATAGGGACAGAGCTGCTGCTTCGTGTCCACGGCTGTTGGCTCCTCTGGCTCTTCATTAGTCACTGAGGCCTGCAAGGGTGCTTTAGTGCAAGAAGGGGCAGTACGGCCACAGTAGGGCTGCCCAGGAACAAACTCAATGGCATTCACCCAGTCTTCTGAACCTGCTCCTACAGTTGCAAAGTTTGAATTTGACTCAGCCTCGTCCATATTCATTTCAACAATTGGCCCAACTACTGGTGAGAGACTTGAGGAAGCAGCAAGGATGGTTTTGCAGTTAGATCTGTAGCAGTTGCTTCTTCCTGTTTCAGTGGTTTGCTATGTTCGTATCTGCAGCGGTCTCCGTAAACACAGTACCCTCGCTGAAAATACTTGCACAGTACACCGTATGGACTGTCAGAGAGGTCATGTGAGTAGCGATAGTTATCTCCTTCCTTACAAACCCTGTGCATGAAGTACCTGCAAGGCTCTTCTCGGAAGGAGGCCAGACAAAATAGGTATCCTCTGTGCCACGTGGAAGATACTAAGGATTCTAGGACGGAGCAGGATGGCGAGGAACATTAGAGTTTTAACTCTTGACTTTGAGAGATAATTTTTGACTTCAAAAAAGTTACAAAAGTAGTAAAAGTTCAGGTGTGCCCTTCATTCTGCTTATATATCTGTGTGCAATAATCAAAACTGGACATTGACATTGGCATAATACTATTACCTAAGCTACAGACCTTTTTGGAATATCTGTGTTTTATTCTATAGTTTTCCTTTTTTCTATCCGAGGATCCAATCCAGGTTCTGACATTGCATCTAATTTTCAGATCTCATCTCCAGTATGTAACAGTTCTTCAATCTTTCCTAATTTTTTATGACCTTGACACTTTTGAAGAATACTGGTGAATTTTGTAGGACATCCCTCAATTTGAATTTACCTGATGTTTTCTCATATTTAGAATGTGGTTTTGCATTTTTGGCAAGAATATCACCGAAGTGATATTCTGTCCTCTATCTATCATGTTAGGAGTTTTATGATGATGCTGTATACTTTGATTACTTGGGTAAGGTGATGTCTGCCAGGTGTTTCCACTTTAAAGCTAATAGTTCCCCTTGCTATTAATATAAATGATCTTGGGGAGATCATTTGTCCAATGCAAATTTCTGTTTCTCCTCAAACTTTCACCCACTAATTTTAGCATCCATTCTTACATATTGCCGGCTACAATTGTTACCATTTTCCTCATTCTTTCCATATTTATCCTTTTGGAATTTTTCTGTAAGGTAGATTGTCTCTTCTCCCCAATTTACTAATTCAATCATTTATATTAGTATGGACTCACGAGTATTTATATTATTATAAATTATAATCCAATACTATTGTATTTTGTTGTTCAAATCTACAACATGATTTTAAGGAAATAATTCTTTATTCTTTAAAATATTTCATATGTCCCTTTCCCCCCCATTGACCCCCTCCAGCCCACCCCACCCCCTTGCCCCAAGCCTTCTACAACATGATTTAAATGGCAGAATAATACTTGAATTACATGTCTGTGCCATGAATTATTTTATTTATTTATTTTTTTACAGAGAGGAAGGGAGAGGGATAGAGAGTAAGAAACATAAATCAGCTGCCTCTTGCACACTCCCTAGTGGGGATGTGCCCGCAACCAAGGCACATGCTCCCAACCGGAATCGAACCTGGGACCTTTCAGTCCGCAGGCCGATGCTCTATCCACTGAGCCAAACCGGTCAGGTGGTGCCATGAATTATTGATTGAATTCTTCAGTGTTGGATATTTAGTTGTTTCCGATTATTTGATAGTACTAGTAATGATATCCAATGCACACAAATTTTTGAATTTTTATGTTTTCATAAATTAGTTTTCTAACAATGGAGTTACTGGATGTTGGAAATGTTTGTATTCGTGATTTTGTTCCAGGTAGCCGAAACTATCAACAGGTCAGCAAGGCAATCACACAGTACACACACTCCACCCAGACTATCCAGCTGTGAGGACAGGCAGTACGATCCAGGAGCTTACAGAAAGTCCCTGCCTGCAGAGTAACTTAGTACAACTGTCGTGAGCAACACGTAACAATAAAGTTATGGATGTTGAGGAAAAGACTTCCGGTAGGGACATTTCTATTTCCGTGAAGGTCTTTTAGTTTTTCCCCTCCACGTCTACATCGCAACCGGAAATATTTGTACGGGTTTAAAGCCACGTCTGTCCTGACCTCAGCCCCGCCCACACACTGTGGAAGCGCTTCCGGGTTCAGGTTGTTCCTCTCGGTACGTCCTGCCCTGCTGCCGGTGCTTAGCTGGAAGAAGCCCGTCTTTCCCGGAAGTGGTCCGGCCAGTCCTTCGGGGTCCCCATTGCCCAGCTGCTGCTGAGGGCCCCGGGGGCGGCGGCGATGGCGGAGTCGGCGCTGCTGCTGCTGCCCGAGGCGGCGGCGGAGTCGGACGCTCGGGAGAGGCTGGCTCTCTGGGATCGGAGACCCGACACCACGGCGCCGCTGACCGACAGGCAGACGGACTCGGTGCTGGAGCTGAAGGCGGCGGCGGAGAACCTGCCCGTGCCGGCCGAGGTGAGGGGCCGGACGGGGCCTGGGCTGAGGGGTTCCTCTGGCGCGCGGGTGGACCTTGGCCTTGGAGACCCCTGCCCAGGGTCTCTCTTCGTTCCTCCTTCCCTGGTCACGGTGGCGGCTCGGGTGGGAGAGGCCTCACACTTTCCTTCCCGCGCGGGGACGGCTGCCAGGGCGTCCGGTGGTTGGTGCCGCCGGCACCCAGCCCGCCCCTTGCGGCGTGGGGCGGCTGTCCGGGAGCCTTGCCCTGGGCTCATTGCCCCGGGCGTCCCTGCTGTCAGCGAGGCATACTTCTGCTGCCCACCGTCTCGCAGGAGAGGGCACCGAACCCGAAATGCTTTGCTCCAGAACAGCCTCCTGTTGGCACTCGTTTACCGCCTTCGTGAATAGCGCGGCGTCCTTTTCCCATGGGGCAGACCAGCTCGGTCCTGAGTGACAGTTCCTTCTTCACGCACATTGAGGAGTGCCGGTTAGGGAGATGGATTTATTGTACCTACCAGAAAGCACTGAAAATGGAACTTATTTGAAAGCTGGGTCAGTACATTATTTGACAAGGCTGGATTTTGGTTTTAGTGTCAACGCTTTTCATCCTAATTACCTTTGGGATAGTATGCATATTACTGCTGGTGTGATTCAATTCAGTTAGTTATAATAGCGTTTTATGAATTGTCAGATGTGTGACAACTCTTTTCTAGTTGTGAGGCCAGGTTCAGGAGGATTATTTTATTAGGGATGATAGTTTCTTTTGATGTTGGAAGCATTCTTTTTAATTTTAAGAAAATTGTTATTACACAAAGGTTGTCACATCAGTGGATATTTCTCCGCTTTGTACACAATTATTACTTTGCCACAGAAAGGCTGCTTCACTTTTCACTGGATGATGGCAAGCATGAAAATCCTCATTTTAACAGAATAGTAGTAAAAATGCCTCTGATTTAAGCTGAAAGACGCATATTGGTACATGGTTCATACACTTAGTTATCTGGAATGTGCAAATATCTAATCTAATAAAAGATTAATATTGAAATTGACCATGTCTCCGGGATGCCTAAGCCACACCCACCAGCCAATCAGAGCAGCTGTATGCAAATTAACCCAGCTAAGATGGAGGCTGGCAGTCACGGAGTTGGAGTAAACAGACGCTTCCGTTGCACCAGGAGTAAACTGTCTGCCTAGGCCGGCTGGGCCTCTCTCTGCTCACAGCAACATAGTTGCAATTATAGAAGCCACAGAGCTGAAGCAAACAGGAGGCTTCTGTTGTACCAGCGATGGAGGAAACTGCCTGCCTAGGCCAGCTGGGCCTCTACTAAAGCAACATTCTTTCAATTATAGAATCCATGGAACTGAGGCAAACAGGAGGCTTCGTTACCTGCCTAGGCCTCGACTTAAAGCAACAGTGTATCAATTATAGAAAATAAATAAACCCCAGAAACCTGCTTCCAGCTAGCCTTGCTGGGATATTGGGTCAATGGGAGCTGTGGATAGCCTGAAAACAGCCCTCAGCCCCGCAGCCAGGCTGGACAGGCACTCCAGTAGGAACCCAAAACCTGAAGGGACTGTGGGCAGCCTGAAAACAGCCTTCAGCCCGTCACCCAGGCTGGCCACACCCCAATGGCGTGAGGGTCCACACTGGGGGGCTTGGCCAGCCTGCAAACAGCCATCAGCCCCTCACCCAGGCTGGCCACATCCCAGTGGGGTGAGGGTCCACACTGGGGGGCTTGGCCAGCCTGAAAACAGCCATCAGGCCCTCACCTAGGCTGGCCAGGCACACTAGCAGGTGGACATCCCCCGAGGGGTCCCAGACTGCGAGAGGGCACAGGCCAGGCTGAGGGACCTCCTGAGTGCACAAATTTTTGTGCACCGGGCCCCTAGTCTGTATAATAAAAGCCTAAGCAACTGTTATGGCAGAACGACCAGAACAACCGGTTGCTATGATGCGCACTGACCACCAGAAGGCAGAAGCACAACCAGGAGCTGCTCCCCTGGTGCATGAATTTCATGCACTGGGCCTCTAGTCTTTTTATAAAAAAATACAGGTTATGTGTAGCCATGGATAATGACAGCAGTAAATCATTATATATGTTGTCAACTAAAACCAGTAACTGATGGTTATAGTGATTTTCTTAAGCATTAGCCATTTTCTTCAAGGGACTTCTCTGAAGCACTGCCTTGAGCTTCCTCTTACAGTTCTTACTGACAGTGGTAAAGCACTCTTCTAGGATTAGAACATGCCACCTCCCATTCTACCCATTTCACCCATTGCAGCGTCTTTCTTTTCTTTAGGAATTTCTGTGAGTACAACTTCTGCTGTGGTTAACAGAGAGGCCATCCAGTACCATCCAGTAAAGTAGTTCTTACAATCTTCGTCTGATCAATGATTCCTTTTTATACCATACTAGGGGCCTGGTGCACAAAAATTTGTGCACTTGGGGGAGGGTCCCTCAACCTGGCATGTGCCCTCTCGCAGTCTGGGACCCTTCAGGGGATGTCCACCTGCTGGCATGCCTGGCCAGTCTGGGTGAGAGGCTGAGGGCTGTTTTCAGGCAGCCCACAGCTCCCATTGACCCAACGTCCCAGCGAGGCTGGATGGAATCAGGTTTGTGGAGTTTATCTTCTATAATTGAAACTTTGTTGCCTTGAGCAGAGGCCTAGTCAGGCAAGGAAGCCTCCTGTTTGCTCTAGCTCCGTGGCTGCCGGCCGCCATCTTGGCTGGGTTAATTTGCATACAGCCGCTCTGATTGGTAAACAGGTGTGGCTTGGCTGGTGGGTGTGGCTTAGGTGTCTTGGAGTGATGGTTAATTTGCATATTACTCTTTTATTAGGTTAGAAGATTCCCAGAATCTCCAAGTATAGTGTCATAACCACTTTCTGAGGAACTTTACATACTCTTTTTCAACTATCAACGATCCCTTCTTAGCCATGTTTATTGCAGGAGTTTTGAGTGCTTTTAAAAAAATAATTTCTATACCAATTTTTTTATTGTCATGAATTTAACGAGTCCAAGGCTGTAATGCACTGAAGCAGGGCACAACTCCTTCCCAGAGCACTGTCTTCTTCAACAAGCAGCTTGTGCAGCATTGAGGGCATGTTACTCTCTTTTTTTTCATTCATTTCCACATCACTTGTGCCAACAAACTTCAGCACAGCTACTCCATCTGAGAGTTTTGCCAGACATTCATTTAGTTTTCCCTTTTCATATTCCTTTTCGGATATCTAAATCTAACTGTTGGGTGATTTCTTAGACTATGTTTTTAAATTTGAGGCATGTCATCTTTTCCTTTCAAGAGCATGGCATCTTCTTTGATCACAGTGACCTCTCTAATCTTTCCTAACATGAGGCTGAACATTTTCAAAATTTAGGATTAATTCTTCTTCTCCAAACACTGCACCACCAGTAGCAATAGCCATGTCTTTTTTTAAAAAAATATATTTTATTGATTTTTTACAGAGAGGAAGGTAGAGGGATAGAGAGTTAGAAACATCAATGAGAGAGAAGCATCGATCAGCTGCCTCCTGCACACCCCCAACCGAGGATGTGCTTGCAGCCAAGGTACATGCCCTTGACTGGAATTGACCCTTGAGTCCACAGGCTGACACTCTATCTAGTGAGCCAAACCAGCTAGGGCAATAGCCATGTCTGTAAGCTAATTCTTTCTATTGTCACCAAAACCTGGAGCTTTGACTGCTACAACCAGAAGGTGAACTTATAGCCTAGTCAAAATGAGTGTACTTAGAACTTCTCCATCAGCATCTTCGGCAGTTATGACCAGGGCTTACGGTGAGCACTGGAAGTTTCAAGAGCAGGTACAATGGACTGAACTCTGCAATTTTTTCCCCCACTCAATTGAACATAGGCATCTTGGAATTCACATTTCTAATCTTTTGATGTATTAATGAAGTATGGAGAAATATAACCTCAATCAAATTTCCATGCCTTCAGTAATTTCTAATTCATCATTCAGTTTTTTTCCATCCTTTACTGTGCTGATGCTATGTCTTCCAACCTTTTTCATTGCGTCAGAAATGATGTGGCCAATTTCTTTGTTTCCATTTGCAGAAATCAGCAACCTGAGCAATTTCTTCAAGGGTTGTCACAGGTTTAGACGCTTTCGTAAGTTCAGCAATTACGGCATCAACTGCTAACATCACACCTGATTTCCACTGGATTAGCAGCTTTGCTAATTTTCTCAAAGCCTTTTTTGACAGCAGAGTGTGCCAGTATAGTAGTGGTATTGGTGCTATCCCCAGTCTCTTCATTTGTATTATTGGCAACATCTTGAACAAATTTAGTGACAATATTTTTGTATTTGTCTTTTAAGTCAATGGACTTTGCAATGATCACACCATCTTTTGTTAATTTGGGACTTCCCTAACTCTGTCTAGTCAGTAATCACTATTCTTCCCTTTGGCCCCATAGTAACAGCTACAGCATCAACTAAAAGGTCTACCAGGAGTTGGGAACCTTTTTTCTGCAAAGGACCATTTGTGTACTTATAACATCACTTGAGGGCTATACAAAATTATCAGTTTTAAAATTAACATGCTATATTTGGTTAACTCATCCCAAATACCTTGGCAGGGTCAGACCTAATGATTTCGGCCCAGGGACTGGACATTCCCCACCCCTGCCTTAAAGCATTAAGGCTAAAGCATCTGCACCAAAATTTATATCTTTGGCATAAGCCCGAGTGCAATAAGGAGCCAGTGCCCTGGACACTGGCCTAATCTGGTGAAGGACTTCTTGTAATCAAAGCATTTCTGTGGAGTTAGCAGCAGGGCATGTGAGCAGTGAGGCAGGCTGTGGCAAGTGAAGATGAAAGCATTATTTTTATACTAGAGGCCCGATACATGAAGATTCATGCAAGAATGGGCCTTCCTTCCCCTGGCTGCTGGCACCACTTTTGCTCTGGCCAGATCCATCTTTCGGCCTTCCCACACTGCCCAGAGGCCCAGAGCAACTGGAGCAGTGTGGAACGCCTGCGTCCCGCCCTGTACCCGGCCGCTTGGAGCCTACACGTGGAAATTAACCCACCATCTTTGTTGGGTTAATTTGCATACTCACTCCTGATTGGCTGGCGAGCATCGTGAAGTTACAGTCAATTTGCATCTTTCTCTTTTATTAGTGTAGATGATTTGGAATTGTGTCCAAAGGCAGATTAAATCTCTAGAGACTTAAACTTTTTTTTTTCTGCCCTCAAACTTTAGAGGGTAAGAACTCTGATTTGAAGGTTGCTTCACTTTTATTATTTCACTAGGGGCCCGGTGCACAAAAAATTTGTGCACTCTGGGGGTCCCTCAGCCCGGCCTGTGCCCTCTCGCAGTCTGGGATCCCTCGGGGGATGTCCACCTGTTGGCGTGCATGGCCAGCCTGGGTGAGGGGCTGATGGCTGTTTGCAAGCTGGCCAAGCCCCCAAGTGGGGACCCTCACCCCATGGGGGTGTGGCCAGCCTGGGTGAGGGACTGAGGGCTGTTTCCAGGCTGCCCACAGCCCCTTTAGGGTTCGAGTCCCTACTGGGATGTCTGGGCAGCCTGGGTGAGGGGCTGAGGGCCGTTTTCAGGCTGCCCACAGCTCCTATTGACCCAACATCCCAGCAAGGCTGGGATTTATTTATCTGATAATTTATTTATTATCAGGTTTCTGGGGTTTATTTATCTTCTATGATTGAAACTTTGTTGCCTTGAGTGGAGGCCTAGGCAGGAAAGGAAGCCTCCTGTTTGCTTCAGCCCCGTGGCTTCTATAATTGAAACTTTGTTGCCTTGAACAGAGGCCCAGTCGGCCTAGGCAGGCAGTTTCCTCCATCGCTGGTGCAATGGAAGCCTCCTGTTTGCTCTAGCTCCGTGGCTGCTGGCTGCCATCTTGGCTGGGTTAATTTGCATGCAGCCGCTCTGATTGGCTGGTGGGCATGGCTTGGCTAGTGGGCATGGCTTAGGTGTAATGAAATGAGGGTCAATTTGCATATTACTCTTTTATTAGATTAGAAGATGCTTTGCCATAAAATAGAGGTGTTCTTTCTTGGGTTTCTTTTGTCTACCTCTAGGATGTTATGCTGGAAGTGGATTTGAAATAAATGAGGAAGTAGGTGGAAATTTCTTTGGTTTGATGATCAAAGTCTTTTATGCTCTGTAAATATTCTAGTTGGTCTGGTTTGGCCTGATACTGAAGCAAGATGGACATCACAGTGGGAGTAGGGATATTTCATAAGAAATATAACCCAATTTGTTTTTGTTGTCATGGGTCATAACTTTTATTTCTTATTCTCCTTGAACTTAAAGGAAAGGGTTTTGAGTGAGGTAAATGGAATCTTCATTTTCACCCCATTCTTTCACATTTATGTAATATACCTATTATTGGCCTTATGTAGTAATTGAACATATATACTCTGGGCTAAGAATTGAGGATAAAAAGATAAGTAAGTCAATATCCCTAGCTTCATGTTGCTGACATAATTTGATGATTGTGAGCATGTATAAAAGAACAAGAAAGGTAATTTCAGATGGTGATCCATGACATAAGTGTAAAACCAGGCTGGTATGACACTAAGGGATGAGGTGTGCCTTTAGGCAAGGAAGGAAGGCCTTTCTAAGAGAGTAACAGTCTAAGATGAGAACTCATGATGGAAAACAAGAAGCTAGTCTTGCAAAGACAAGTATTAAATATAATATTTAAGCTGGAGAAAAAACTAATGCAGTCATGGGTAGGGGATGAGCTTGACAAGTTCCACCATTCAGTGAGGGTCTTGGTACATGCAGAATGAAATAACCTGTTATTACCGAACCTGGGGACTTTAAGGGGGAAGTTCTCATTGCTCTTCAGCTCTCCATAGCCTCATTTTCCTTTTCTAAAGTGTTTATATGTCTGGTGGGAAGACTTGGAATTGAGTTTTTTCTCTTTTCCCCCTCAGTACCACTCTTTTTTTTTTAAAAAAAATATTTTACTGATTTTTTACAGAGAGGAGGGGAGAGGGATAGAGAGTTAGAAACATTGATGAGAGAGAAACATCCATCAGCTGCCTCCTGCACACTCCTCACTGGGGCTGTGCTCGCAACGAAGGTACATGCCCTTGACCGGAATTGAACCTGGGACCCTTCAGTCCGCAGGCCGATGCTCTATCCACTGAGCCAAACTGGTTAGGGCCCATTACCACTCTTTTAACAGTGGCGCTGAAAAAGAATGCCTCAATTTTTATTTTGTCCAAACAATATATCTCTAAAGGATTTTCCATAGTGTTTCACAATATTCACGAGATAAATTACATCCTGAACAGCTGGGAACTAGGCAAATTAGTTGAATAGCAAGAGTCCAGCTAACTCTTAGCAAATATCATAAAGCCATTAACTTCTTTAGAAAATAGCTTTCTCTTTTATGAAGGAGAACTACTAGTCTTATCTTAGAAAGGAGTTATACCTTTTTATTCAGTGTTAGATAAGGGAATTTGTGGTGGAAGATTTTCAGTAGAATATTACAGTGTGTGGACTGGTTTTGTGTAGCCAGGGCATTTTTTTTTTTTTCTCTTTCAGTAGTGAGGTCCATTTTCTTTTCTGTTGGACTTAGTAAATCTTTTTCTTTTTTTAAGTATATTTTTGTTGATTTCAGAGAGAAGAAGAGAGAAGGAGAGAGAGATATAAACATCAGTGATGAGAGAGAATCATTGGTTGCCTCCTGTACACCCCACACTGGGGATTGTGTCCACAACCCAGGCCTGTGTCCTGACGGGGAATGGAACCGTGACCTCTTGTTCATGAGTTGAAACTCAGCCACTGAGCCATACCGGCCGGACCGGACTTAGTAATTCTTGATAAAAGACTAAAATAATTTGCCCTGAAATTTACTTGTAATTTACTGTTACAGTTGTTTTCCTAAAGCCTGTGGAACTTTAGACATGATGTTTAACTTTTCTGAGCCTGTTTTATTCTTTATTCTTTTTTTTTTAAAGAAGTCACCCTTTTAAAAAAATACATATTTTTTAATTGATTTCAGAGAAGAAGGGAGAGGGAGAGAGAAACATCAATAGCGAGAATCTCCAATTGGCTGCCTCCTGCACACCCCACACTGGGAATCGAGCCCATAACCAGGGTAATGTGCCCTGACTGGGAATCAAACCATTATCTCCTGGTTCATAGGGCAACGCTCAGCCACTGAGCCATGCTGGCCGGGCTGCTTTATTCTTTATGATAGCTCTTATCTCATGAGTTGTAAGAAGGAAATGAAATCATGTAAGTAAAGTGTACATGGCAAGCTACCTGCTAGTATTTTTCATGTGCTTTTCCTCTCCAAATGTTTAATACCTAAAAGAATAGATTAGAATCTTATGATCCCGAACTGGTACAAGTGCCACTCAGATCAAAGGTAAGAAGAGATTAGTATCTCAAAGAAGGTCCTAAGACTCAATCTTTATCTTTTCAGTGATTTGTTGCAAACAGAGACAGTAACATCAGGTTTCATTTAGGGAATAAGTTGATTAGAGTGTTTATAAAAGTGATATTCTCTAACTCAGAACTGTGCTAGAAGTAAAGTTTGGGAGAGTAAGGTGTATTCGCTTGCTCTTTCCTGGACCTGTTCAGCTGGCCAGGCAAGGCTTGATGGTTAATATGTTAGTGTCTCTATTTGCATGAACTAGACAATAGTATTCTATGATTGCCAGTCAGGAAGCTAGATTTGTGCTCTTCTCTCTGGTGGTAAATGTCTGCTCCTTCTGGAAGCCAGGACAGGGCAGGTGAGTCAGAGACATTCAGTCATCCCCACTTCAGGAGTGAATGAGAGGTCAGACAGGAAAATTTGTGACACCACCACCCTACTTCCTTATTTGCCATTCTGTTCCAGGTGCTTTGAGAAAAGAAGACAGTTTGGTAAAAGTGCCTACTAAGAGATTTTCTCATATGCTATTTTCCCTTTTTTACTGAATTTATTGGGGTGACACTGGTTAACAAAATTATGCAGTCTTCAGGTACACAATTCCACAACACATCATCTGTACACTACATTGTGTGTTCACTACCCCAAGACAAGTCTCCTTTCATCACCATTAATCCTCCCTATACTCTCCTCCACTTCCCCCGACACCTCTCTCACCCCAGCAGTCACCACACTATTGTTTGTATGCACGAGTTTTTTTTTTCTTTATTGCTCAAGCCTCCAGCCTCCACCCCTCACCCCCCAACAGCGGTCAGCCTGCTCTCTCTCTATGAGTCTGTCTCTATTTTGCTTGATAGTTCAGTTTGTTCGTTAGATTCCAAATATGAGATTTCAAATATGAGTGAAATCATATGGTACTTGTCTCTCTCTGATTGGCTCATTTCACTTAGCATAATGCTCTCCAGGTCAATCCATGCTGTCACAAAGGGTAAGATTTCCTTCTTTTTATGACCTAGTAGTATTCCATTGTGTAAACCTACCACAGCTTTTTTATCCGCTTACCTACTGATGGACACTTGGGTTGCTTCCAAGATTATTTATAATCTTGGCTATTATAAGTAATGCTGCATGAACATAGGGGGTGCATATGTTCTTTGAAATTAGTGTTTGGGGTTTCTTTGGATTATATTCCTAGAAGTGGATAGCAGGTTAAAAGGCAGTTTCAATTTAAATGTTATTTTTTATTTTATTTATTGTCTAAAGTTTTACATATGTCTCCTTTTTCCCCAATTGACACTCCCCCTCCCAAATTTAAATTTTTTGATGTAACCCCATACTGCTTTCCACAATGGCTGCACCAGTCTGCATTCCACCAATAGTGCACAAGGTGTTCCCTTTTCTCCACGTCCTTGCCAACTCTTGTTTGTTGATTTATTAATGAGCCATTCTTACAGGTGTGAGGTGATATCTTTGTGGCTTCATTTGCATTTCTCTGATGATTAGTGACGTTGAGCCTCTTTTCATATGTATATTGGCCATCTGAATGTCTTCTTTGGAGAAGTGTCTCTTCAGATTCTTTGCCCACTTTTTAATTGTATTATTTGCTCTTTTGGTGTTGAGTTTTATAAATTCTTCATAAATTTTGCATATTAACTCCTTATCAGATGTACCGTTGGTGAATATGTTCTTTCATTCAGTGGTTTGTCTTTTCATTTTGTTGATGCTTTTTTTCACTGTGCAAGAAATTTTAGTTTGAAGTAATCCCATTTCTTTATTTTTTCTTTTGTTTCCCTTGCTTGAGGAGATATGCCAGGAAAAGTATTGCTGTGAGAAATGTCTGACATTTTACTGCCTATATTTTCTTCTAGGATATTTATGATTTCGAGTCTGACATTTAAGTCTTCATTTTTTTTTTTTACAAAGAAGACTTTTAAAAAAATATTTTTCATTGGTTTTAGAGAGGAAGAGAGGATGAGAGAATCATCAGTGATGAGAGAGAATCATTGATTGGCTGCCTCCTGCACACCCCCCACTGAGAATTGAGTCTACAACCCAGGCATGTGGCCTTGACCAGACTAAAACCCAGGACTCTTCAGTCCCTAGGCTCTGTTCACTGAGTCAAAATAACTAGCATGGTCTTCAGTCCATTCTGAGTTTATTCTTGTGTATGGTGTAAGAAGGCGGTCTAGTTTCATTTATTTTTTTTTTGCATTTTCCCCAACACCATTTATAGACTAGACTATCTTCACCTCATTGTATGTTTTTGCCCCTTTTTTCAGATTTTGACTATAAAGGTGTGAGTTTATTTCTGGACTTCCTATTCTGTTCCATTGATCTATATATCTGTTTTTATGCTTGTACCATGTTGTTTTTATTACTATGGCCTATAGCATAGTTTGATATTGGATAGCATGATTCCTTCCACTTTGTTTTTCTTTCTAACGATTGCTGTGGCTATTTGGGGTCTTTTGAAGTTCCATATAAATTTTTGGAATATAGATTGTTTGGGGGGGGGGGTATGGACATTTTAATGATGTTAAGTTTTCCTATCCATGAACATGCTATATTCTTGCATGTATTTGTGTCTTCTTCAGTTTCTTTCTTCAGTGTCTTATAATTTTCTTTTTTTTTTTAATATCTTTATTCATATTGTTACAGTTGTTCCTCTTATTTCCCCCATAGCTCCCCTCCTCCCAGTTCCCACCCCATCCTCTGTCCCCCTCCCCCCCATCCTCATCCATAGGTATGATTATTGTCCATTCTCTTCCCGCACCCCCAACACCCTTTACCCCCGAAAATTGTCAGTCCACTCCCTTTCTATGCCTCTGATTCTATTCTCAAAGGATACCTTTCAGCATTTCATATAATACTGGTTGGGTGGTGGGTGAACTCCTTTAGCTTTTTTTTGTCTGTGAAGCTCTTTATCCGACCTTCATTTCTGAATGATAGCTTTGCTGGGTAAAGTAATTTTGGCTGTAGGTTCTTGCTATTCATCACTTTGAATATTTCTTGCCACTCCCTTCTGGCCTGCAAAGTTTCTGTTGAGAAATCAGCTGACAGTCGTATGAGTCGCCCCTTGTAGGTAACTAACTGCTTTTCTCTTGCAGCTTTTAGGATTCTCTCCTTGTCTTTTGCTCTTGGCATTTTGATTATGATGTGTCTTGGTGTGGTCCTTCTTAGGTTCCTTTTGATTGGAGTTCTCTGCGCCTCCTGGACTTGGAAGTCTATTTCTTTCACCAGGTGGGGGAAGTTTTCTGTCATTATTTC
>PVJC01025663.1:0-24591 GCA_004026665.1 Murina feae | reverse complement strand
GGGGGGGGGGTGTCAGCCCAGCCTGCCCCCTCTCACATATTGGGAGCCCTCAGGGGGTGTCCTACTGATGGCTTAGGCCCACTTTCTGATCCCCTTGGGGAGCAGGCCTAAGCCACTGTCTGGCATCCCTGGGAGGTAACCAGGCTAATCAGAGCAAGCTACCAGCCCTATCACCCCACTGCTTCAGACACTGCCAGTCACCGCAGCCACCAAGGTGTTTTCATCAACAAGGACTCCAGTCCCTTCACCAAGAAGAAATGACAACTTTCTTTAGGCATTTTCAAGATGTCTTTTTCATAGGATAAGACATTTCTTTCTTTCTTTCTTTTCTTATCCTCAGCTGAGAATATGTTTCCATTGATTTTTTAGAGAATGTGGAAGAGAAGGGAAAAATAGAAACATCAAAGCGAGAAGAACACTTTGATTGGTTACCTCCTGCATATGCCCTGACCTGGGCAGGGAGGAGCCTGCAACCTAGGTACATGCCCTTGGTCAGAATTGAACCCAGACCCTGCAGTCAGCAGGCTGAGGCATTATGCACTGAGCCAAACCGGCTAGGGCAGGATATGACATTTCTTAGCCCTCCAGCAGTGGACCTTCATTTTTTTCTCCAGGAGTATAGTGGAAAAATCTTAGATCGCCTTTTTGGATTCTTATTACCCAAGTTACTAAGAATATTACCAGTGGCATACAGGGAGCTTAGCCAATGAGCAGTAAGAAAAGGTGTTTCCTCTGTAGTTCACTCTGATCACTGGCTCCACCCCTGCCCCTCCAATCCTAGCTCCCCCCCTGCCCAGGCCTGTTACTTCTGGCCGAAGCTACAGGCCTGGGCAGGGGACCCCCAAACTCCTCTGATCACTGGCTTCACAGAGCCCAGGCCTCTGCGATCACCAGCTCTGATCCTGCCCCCTGCCATCGCTGGCTCTGCCCTTGCCCCACTGGCAGCCTCTGGCCAAGGCTGCAGCCAGGGCAGGGGACCCCCAGACTCCTGCTTTGCTGGCTCCACCAGTGCCCAGACCCCTGTGATTGGAGGCTCCGCCCCTGCCCCTCTGATCGTTGGCGGAGCCCAGGTTCCTGCTATCTTCGGCCCTGCCCCTGCCTAGGTCTGAGGCCTGTGGCCCAGGCCTTATGCCTGGGTAGGGCACTCTCATACCCCTCTGATCACTGGCTCTGCCCC
Organism: Murina feae; assembly: GCA_004026665.1. NCBI lineage: Eukaryota > Metazoa > Chordata > Mammalia > Chiroptera > Vespertilionidae > Murina > Murina feae. The sequence goes on along the minus strand of PVJC01025663.1, from coordinate 23,414 downwards.
TTCTCCCTCTAATCACTGGCTCCACCCTCGCCCATGCCTGAGGCCTCTTGTGAAGGCCTCTAGCCTGGGCAGGAGACCCCCCAGGCCCCTCTGATTGCCTGTTCTGCCCCTCAGGCCCCCTGTCTCTCCCACCACCTGCCTGGCTAACAGGCCTGACCACTTCAGCGGTGGGGCTGAGCTGGACTGGGTGCCTCCATCTTTGTCATGGAGTGACACCTCATATTACTCTTTTATTAGATAGAATACACTAATATGTATTTTACTGTGATTTATAAACTGGTTTTATTTTTATTTTATTCTATATATTATTGCATGGTGTATCTGGATTCTATTATTCTGGCAGCATGTAGAAATTATTGTCAATGAATTCTGCTTTGAAATAGTGTTATCAACTTATAACAAAGAGCATTATAAAACAACAGTCAAATAAAATTTGTTGTTTATTTAATAAAGGAAGAGGGATATTCTTTTATTTCCTGAATACTTAGTCACTACTTTACAAAACCCGTATGAGAAATTTATTTCTTTTCTGTAATCCAGGAATAATTGGGATTCTTCTGACAAATTTACCAATTGCCTTCCCCTCCCCACCCCCAGGATAAACAAATGGGAATCTTGAAAAAAAATTTGTAGATTATTTTCTAACAAGTCGACAGGCTCTTATGGCTTACATATTATGTATTAACTTTATACTGATTTCATTTTACATTTTGAAGATTTATTTTAATTTTTATGTTCTCCATTTATTTATTGAAATCTTGGTTTACAGTTATAATTTTAAGAATAAGACATGGAATAAATATACTCAAACATAGATATATTCACAAATTAATTATAAGGAATAAAAATTACACTTTATCTGTTTCTTATGGAATCATCCTAATAACCAGCTTGTGGTGGGACTGATACTTCCATGCATGAGCTTTAATATAAGAAACTAGAAAGTTTAAATGTTTTGGCCAGGAAACTACCTTTATACACTGTGCTCAGTCTTTAAAGGAATATTTGACAATGATACATAGGTTAGTATGATTGAAGAGAAATTCAAGGCTAGTTGAAAACATAGAGGACCAATTGGTGAGGTCACCACAAACAAAAAGCACTTTCCTAGAAAAGAGACAGCTCTTAGGGTTACATGTGGACTCTTCACACACACACACACACACACACACACACACACACACACACACACACCATGCCAATGGTAGACTCTCACAAAAATTTGAACTGGTAAGATAGAAGGAACAAATAGGTTTTTAAAAAATAACTTTTGCTACATAGACATTTTCAATAGCCATTTTCAGCTACTATTATTTATTTGTCTTATATTTATTTGTATGACCATAAATAAAATAATACTTTAATCATATCCTAAATTACAGAAAACATTGAGTAATTCAACCAGTATTCTGCTGTAGTTTGAATGATAATTCCTCCCGACATTATGTATAGTGTCTTCAATGAATTCAGATGTTACTTTGTTAAATTACAGAAGAATCTGAATATGATGTTTGACTACCTTTTATTTACCACTAACGTCAGTGTAATTTTCTTTCTGATATAAAGATTTTGCTCAGAGGATATGTGTACTGTTAATTGCACTCTTCATACTATTATGCAAATCCACATATCCCATGTATTATATGTAAGGATTGAACATATTTATAACATTTTTCTTGAATAAGATGAACAAACCAAGTCAAGACTTACCTACAGATTTTGGTCTTGCTTTTCCAAATTGGCTGGGAACCAAATATAGTTAGTTATTGAATGCTGGCAAGAATATTTTCTTGAATTAAAAAAAATCTCTAAACTTTCAACAATAAACCACCACAATTGATATAAACACTTTTCTCTATTAGCTTTGGTAACAGTATTAGAGAAGAAAGTTTTTCAATAGTCTTTCTATGTGAAGGATTAGTTATTAAAGTAAAATTCCTGGTGTACATCTACCCTCTTACTTATTCACATAATAACTGGCAGATGAAGTTATTAAATAGATTTGGTTTCTTTTTTAGGAATATGTATATACAAAACACCCTCCTGAGCTTCCTCTCTATGCTTTATGTTTATATGAAAAACATAACATAAAGCATCTGTCTGGAGTATTGACTCACAAGAAGAAAGTAGCAAAAAGGACTGGCCTACCCATGACCAATCTGTGTAATAATGGGATCCAGTCAACTCCAGGGAATTCATTTTGTTCCCAGACTCAAACCACATTTTAGGAGAGCTGTTTCATTGGCAGCAAAGATGAGATACTGTCCTATGTGCAATTTAAAAAAATTCTCAAATATATCAGAACTTGGGTAGAAAAGGAGAGTGTTATATATTGAGACCCCTCAAATTTTATGAGAGTAAAAAATAAATGAAAATATATAAACATTTATTATATTTTCATTATTGTCCAGATACTGTGGTGTTAAAGTATATAATTTCTAACCATAAGTCTCTTAAAATTTTGGAGAATAAAAGCTAATATGTATGAAGCAAATGGAGATTGAGGGATTATGAAGATCATAAGAATTTAAAAAAAGAATGAGGCAATTTTAACTGGAGCAAATTTATTTAGTTTATTTATTTGACTTAAATAAAGTTAACATAGGTGGCACTTTCCAGATTGGGTAAAATTACAGAATCATAGTTAATGAGCTGTGGTTGATTATTCTGGAGAGATGGACAATCCTTGCCTGACTACAATGGCATAAAGCTTAAAGTCCTGGTCAAAGATAGTTATCAAAATAGAGAACTATGTTCATTAGAAACATAAAGTGAAAGCACAATTTATATATTACAATATGTGTATTGTAATCTCCCATTGGGTCTGAATTTGATACACTACTGTGATTTGATCATACCTCTACTTTATTTAGTTGCATTTTTATTCTGAATGGTTTGACAATAAATATTCAGTCTTCATAACACCTTTGCAGAAAGACATTTACTAGGGCTTTTTTTCTAAGTTGAGGTTCTGCTGAAATTCCACAATGCAAAAGTACACTGTGCCCAAAAGATGATTATTTGTACATCACTACCAATAGGTTTAATGGTGTATTTCCTGTAATGGGACTATATGGATTGTATTGAAGAAACGGGACCCTTTGAGATGAGTGTAATGTCATTTTCAAAGTGAAACCAATTCATCCTAATTTGTACACCTACTGTTTGTTGCACTGAATAGCCTCATTGGTCCTGCGCTGAGCTACAGTACTTGTATTTAACTAAATTTTAGTTTTGATCACTTCAGGCAAGAGCATGTAGATGATGAAGTGTTACCACAGATGACAAGGTGGCGATAAATGTGAAATTAAAACAGCCTTCTAATTTTGTAGACAGTTTTCTATTATGCTCACTTGGCTCATGCTACTGTAAGCTCATTGAACAAGTGGCAGCCTAGTTAATCATAAGCATCGTGGGGTAATTTGTTGTGACACAACACCAGGAGCACTCATTAAATGCAGTGGCTCTTTCACCCCTTTAATCTTCCTTCCTTCCTTTCATGAATTTTGTGATCAGAATGCTATATGACAATAGAAAGCAGGTATTAATAGCCATGCCTCATATTATATAAAAGCATCTAGATTTTATTAATAAAAAATGTGGGAAACAGCCCTGACCGGTTTGGCTCAGTGGATTGAGCATTGGCCTATGGACTAAAGGGTCCTAGTTCGATTCCGGTCAAGGGCATGTACCTTGGTTGCGGGCACATTCCCAGTGGGGGGTGTGCAGGAGGCAGCTGATTGATGTTTCTCCTTCATCAATGTTTCTAAGTCTCTATCCCTCTCCTTTCCTGTCTGTAAAAAATCAATAAAATATATATTAAAAAAGTGGGAAACAAATAATTCCTCTAAATGACAATAAAATTATCTGCATTTGTATATCATGTCTTGACACACTATATATTTAATTACCCTCAAACAGTATGATGATGATGAAACTATAAAACAGACTTTATATTGCTACTAGAGGCCCAGTGCACAAAAATTTGTGCACTCGGGGGGTAGGGGGGTGGGGTATGGGTCCCTCTGCCTGGCCTGTGCCCTCTAGCAGTCTGGGATCACTCAAGGGATGTCCACTTGCTAGCTTAGGCCCACTCCCCAGGCGATTGGGCCTAAGATGGTGGTCAGACATCCCTCTGGCAGCCCAGGAGCCCTCAGTGGATGTCCACTTGCCAGTGGGGAGCAGGCCTAAGCTACAGTCAGACATCCTTAGTCCTGCTGAGGAGGCAGGAGAGGCTCCCACAACCAGTGCTATACTGGCAACTTTCTGGCTTGTGGCTGAGCAGAGCTCCCCCTGTGGGAGTGCCCTGACCCCCTGGTGGTCAGTGTGTGTCATAGTGACCAGTCATTCCTAGTTGTTCTGCTGTTAGGGTCAATTTGCATATTGCCCTTTTATTATATAGGATTATATAGGACAGAGCCTAGTGCATGGGAGGAGGCCAGCTGGTTTGCCCTGAAGGGTGTCTCGGATCAGGGTGTCCTCCCTCCTGGGGTGCCTGGGCAGCCTGGGTGAGAGGCTGATGGCTGTTTGCAGGCTGGCCACAGCTCCCATTGACCCAATGTCCCAGTGAGGCTGGCTGGAATCAGGTTTCTGGGGTTTATCTATCTTTTATAATTGAAACATTGTTGCCTTGAGCAGAGGCTACAGCCAACCTAGGCAGGCAGTTTCTGCCATCACTGGTGCAACGAAACCCTCTTGTTTGCTCTAGCTCCATGGCTATTGGCTGCCAACTTGGCTGGGTTAATTTGCATACAGTCTCTCTGCTTGGCTGGTGGGCATGACTTGGCTAGTAGATGTGGCTTAGGTGTAATGGAGTTAGGTCAATTTGCTTATTACTCTTTTATTAGATTTGATAATTTTTACTAACCCTGATATTATAATATTAAATACAAAATACTCACTAAATTGTATTCTGATAGTTTCAACTTTTCACAATATTTGGAAAAAAGTCAAGTATCATTTATAAAATGTAACAATATATCTACTGTATTTTACAAAAACATATTGCTTGTTGATTTAGATCTGTCATCAATTCTTTGATGTATTTATTAATAGTTGGCTTGGATGTTTATATTTCAGTTAACTTGTGCTTTTCCTAAGGCCATCAATGTGGTTGTGCACATGTGAGGGTTAGTTTCAGATAAACCTGACCTGAATCCTGACTGCATTCCTTAACTACTTAACCACAGGCAAGTGACTTCATCTGTTGATATTCCTTAACATGAATATTAAAAAAAGCAATTCCCTCAAAACCCTATCATCCAGTAGGGGCATACTAAAAAATAATTATTTGCCAAACACTTTGAATTTTTCAATATTTATAAGTAAATAATAATTGTGTAGCTGAATGATAAGAAAGGAATAGTTTTGGTTGTTAATAATAGAAAATTACAAAAGATAAAGGGGTCTCAGAATATATTTCTGTCTCAATGAAAAGAAATCCAGAATTAGACACACCAGTGCTGGGTCATCAAGAAAAAGATAATAAAAGTACACCTAACCCTTTTCAGAGGAAAACAAATGATGCTTTTATTTTAGAAGCTGAGAGATTAGAACTAATAGGAGGATATCATAAACATAATGTTAACTTTTATTCTAAGAGGTTTGACAGTAAATATTCAGTCTTCATAAAACCTTTGCAGAAAGACATTTACTAGGGCTATTTTTCTAAATTGAGGTTAGGCTTAAATTCTATGATGCAAAGTTAACAAATTATAAGAAAAATAAACAATAAAAAAATGACAGAAATAGTAAACTTTAGTAATCCTATTATTAAAAGATTTGATACCAAAAATCTTATCATCATGGCAACTTAAGGATCATTTTACTTTAGTAGTGAGTTCTAACAGCTATTTGAGAAATAAATTATTTCAATTTAAAAAATATTATAGTGAAAAAATAACATATCCTAATGTAGTTTTATGAGAGTAGTTTCAGTGGATGAAATTTTTCAAATCAGAACCTGCTTGCCAGCCAGACCTAGAGACCCTACCTGTGCACTATATTCGTACACTGCACCTCCAGTAAATTCATAAATATACAAAAAGAACGTGCTTAGACACCGTAGTATTTCTCTGACTTATAGAAGAGGAAAATTAATAATCAGAGATGAGTACGAATTTCCTCAAAGTTATTGTCAGAATTATTGCAAATTAGTTATCACATCTCTATTTTTCTATATTTGTAGCATCCCTTATAGTAACCCCCCCAAATTATGGATAAAGGATGTTATTAGATTCATATTTATCATCCTTAAAGATAATAAGGTCAGAATAAAAAAAAATATCAAGAGCTGATAGTAATGAGTACTTACAATGTGCCAACTATTGTAATAAGCATTGTAGGAGTATCTACTCATTTCATATTTATGAGATCTTCCTAAGTTAGTGTATTAGTTAGCTATTGCTATGAAACAAAACTAGCATTGAAACTCTGAAGCCTAAAACTTATAACCATTGTATTTGCCCTTGATTTGTGATTTAACCATTTAAGCTGATCTCACTTGGGACGCTAATGTGGTCAGATTCATTTAGTGGTTTGATGGACACATTTTTTGCTTATAATGGCCTTACCTATGTATCTGGCAGTTGGTGATGGTTGTCATCTGAGCTGTGTGGCTTTAGTTGGCCAGTTTGGTATTCTTCACATGGCAGCCGTGTTTCAAGAGGCCAAGACCCAGTGCACAAGCTCTTTTTATTTATTTATGGTTACTGTATATGATGAAGGCATATAGGATTATTTTGTTTTACTAGGATCATTAGTATGTGTATGATAAAGGCAAATAGGATTATTCAGTTTTACTAGAATTATTATTAAAATTACTTGGTTTTACTCATATTCTTAGGATCAGAACCCAGTTCTTTAGAAAGTCAGCTTTCTTTGATCTTATACTTTTTTTATAACTATGTCCCTTTAATTTTTGAGTTTTTTAAGGCTAATTTTCAGTATGTCAAACTACTTCAATTTTGTTGAGTAATTTTTTAATTGTTTGGTTTATAATTAAGGATATTATTTTGTATATATTCTTTCAGAGAGACAAGGAACAAGCATATTTCTGTGGCTGTTAAAGTAAAAAACAAACAAAAAACAGGGAAGAGGAAAAAACACAGGGAAATTATTGGGGGAAGCTGCTACACTTTCAGAATCTTCTCTTCTCACAAAATTAGTGTTCAAATTATAGAGATAGTATACTTTATTTTTAGTGAGCATAATCATTCTCATTTATGGAAGAATCCATTTCTTTATGTAAAAATTACTGGGACAAATGTTATATTCCAGCTTACAAATACAGCAAAATAATTCTCAGCAGAGCTTTTAGCCATTAGACTGAATGAGTGATATGCCACTGTAATAGACGGATTATAACTGATCAAGCCACTTCATTTAGCTAATTTTTAATCCAATTGTCTTTTCAATTTAAATTAGCATGGACAAGGCTATAGAAAGACAAATTTTGCCTTCATCACAGATGATCACATAAAATTGTTTAGAATTTATGTCAGTTTGATGCAGCCAAGGGACTTTTGTGCATGCATTTAAGCATAACCAATGGACACAAAACACTGGGGGGTAGGGGAGGCTGGGGGAAGGGCAGGGGAAAAAAGAGATATATGTACTAATCTTTATAATACTTTATGTAATTAAAAAATAAAAATGATGTAAAAATTAATTAGTTTAGATGATAAAGTGGACAGAACTTGTGTTAGTGAAATGGAGAATTAATGATAAGTAATAATTTTTTTTCTGTGATGCTTAATATATGTAAGCTAGAATAATGGAAGCATTTTAGTAAATATCCTGGAATAGTACATGATAGAGTCCTTGATCTTTCTCAGTTTATCTTTTACTACTATTTTGTTTTTGTATTTTGCTCATACCTTACTCACCATCATGGTGGTTTCATTCTTTCACTTGACCTACCCTTCTGAAAAATTTTTACGTCTATGAAATCTCCTAGAACACTAAACTTAGTAGGTGGGGTTACCGCTCCCTGAATTTATTGTATTCAAGGACATCTTTTCCTATTTTAAATTCTTATATAAGCTACACACAAAGCCAAACAGGGATCACAGTGTCAGCTCTATTTAGAAAGATGGATTTATCCCTGGCTGGTTTGGCTCAGTGGATAGAGCACCGGCCTGCAGACTGAAAGGTCCCAGGTTTGATTCTGGTCAAGGGCACATGCCCAGGTTCAGGCTTGATCCCCAGTAGTGGGTGTGCAGGAGGCAGCCAATCAATGATTTTCTCTCATCATTGATGTTTCTCTCTCTCTCTCTCTCCCTTCCTCTCTGAAATCAATAAAAACATATTTAAGAAAAAAAAGAAGGATGGCTTTGTGAATTCAGGTTGAACTTGCCGAGGGGCTTACTACTCATCCTTCCCTGAATTCAGCTTTCCCATCCAGTCATAGGGAACACCCGTGGGGACGTTGGGGTGCAGTTTGAGAAGATGACTTCCTCATCTGCGTGGGTGCCAGGAGCTGAGGAGAGCTCTGCTCTTTATCAGTGTGCAGGGTGCAATAAGAGAAAGCACGCCAAGAAGCCAGGCCTGACCCATGACACCTCTGCTCTTCTCTCAATCTCATCATTCATCCAGCCACGCATTATGACAACCCATGTGTATCGTGAATCTTCTGTGTGCCTGGATGCTGTGGTGACCAAGAGAGAATAGGTTCCTGCGATGGGTTAGCCTGATTGCCTGTATTTCCAAAATATAAGAAAAAGGGGTAAAATTGAAGGAGTAGATTAGGAGGTCATCACAGACTTTTCTGAAGACATGAAATTTAAGCTGATGTCTGTAGAACATGTTAGAACCTGCCATGCAGAGAGCAGATAAAAGAGAATTTCAAAGTTAGGAAAAGCTACTTCAAAGATTCTAAAGTGTGACCACTAGTGTATGTATATGTTACTGACAGGTGAATTCAGTACTGACTGGGCATGCATAGTTTAATAGACTGAATTCTTTAAAATGTGTGAGAGGACAATGTGGAGGGGTTTTATTATATTAATAGAGGCCTGGTATACGAATTCATGCATGGGTAGGGTCCCTCTGCCTGACTGGTGATCAAGGCTTATCTGGGGGCTGGCCAGCTGGGCGGAGGGAGCTTGGGAGGTTGGCCTACAGCCTCCTCCCCTCCCCCATCGGGGCCAATGGGCCAACTGGCAGGGGGCAGGGGGAAGATCCATGGGAGGCCGCCTGCGGGGGTGGGGAGGCTGTGGTAGTGCATGGACCACCAGGGGGCAGATCCTGCATTGAACATCTGCCCCCTGTTGGTCAGTGTGCATCATAGCAACTGTCTGACCAGTCATTCTGGTCGTAACAATCACTTAGGCTTTTATAGGTGCTAATATAGATTTATACAGGGTGGGGCAAAAGTAGGTTTAAAGTTGTTTGGAAAATAATTCAATAATCTAATATAATAAAAGAGTAATATGCAAATTGACCATTACCTGAGACACCTAAGCCACACCCACCAGCCAAGCCACACCTCCCAGCCAACCAGAGTGGCTGTATGCAAATTAGCCCAGCCAAGATGGAGGCCGACAGCCATGGAGCTAGAGCAAACCAGAGGCTTCTGTTGCAACTGCCTGCCTAGACCGGCTGAGCCTCTGCTCACGGCCATGCCCACCAACCAGTCAGAGTGGCAGTATGCAAATTAACCCAGCCAAGATGGAGGCCAACAGCCATGGAGCTAGAGCAAACCAAAGGATTCTGTTGTAACTGCCTGCCTAGGCTGGCTGAGCCTCTGCTCACGGCCATGCCCACCAGCCAATCAGAGCAGCTGTATGCAAATTAACCCAGCCAAGATGGAGGCTGGCAGGGTGGCTCTGCACTGGGATCCTTTGTGGCCGGCATAGCTATGCCAGGTGTGTCAGCTCAGTGGGGGGGGGGGATCCGGCCTGGGGCCTCCTCAGGGCATCCAGGAGTGCCTGTCCTGGGTCCACTGCCTGGCTCCGCCCCCTGGGGGCCTCCACCAGACGTGCGGGAGAGCGGGTCCTTCATGGGGCTTGCAGGAGCAGCCATTCTGGGTCCGCTGCCTGGCTCTGCTCCCTGGGTCCTCCGCAGGGCATCCAGGAACGCCTGTCCTGGGTCTGCTGCTTGGCTCTGCCCTGGGGACCTCCTCGAGGGCATGCGGGAGCACCCGTCCAGGGTCCGCTACTTTCATCCGTCCCCCAGGGGCCTCCACAGGGCGTGCGGTAGTGTCTGCTGCACAGTGTGGAGAATCAGAAGCCAGTCCGCTGCCCGGCTCCACCCCGGGTGTGTTTGCTCAGCAGCAGGGCCCCACCGAGGGATCCTGCACCAGCGTCCGCCCCTGGCTCGCCACCCAGCTCTGCGCCAGGTGTGTCCCCTCAGCGGTGGGGGCCCACCAGGTGTGTGTGATCGTGGGCCCTCCGGTGGGAAACGTCCAGGCCTGCACTCACCATCCCTCCCACCCCCCAGTGCATGAACCCTGAAGGGGCTATGGGCAGCCTGAAAATGGCCCGCAGCCCCTCACCCAGGCTGGCCAGGCATGCCAGCAGGTGGACATCCCCCTCGAGGTGTCCCAGACTGCAAGAGGGCACAGGCCAGGCTGAGGGACCCCCACCCCCGGAGTGCATAAATTTTTGTGCACCGGGCCCCTAGTTAATAAATAATAATATAAGAATAAACTCTGTGTTTCACATACAGCTATAAACCTACTTTTGTCCCCCCTCGTCCTCTGTATACTAAAGAAATGCTAATTCAGGATGCCTTGGGAGAAATAAGCGGGGGACTACAGCAGGCAGGGACATAATGCTGCTATTGCAGTATTCCAGAGCAGGGATGATTTTGTGACATGGTCTAGAATGATGTTGGAAATAGGGAGAAGTTGGTTCTCATTTTAAAGCAAAAAGCTAGTCAAAGGGTAAAGAAAAGGACACAATCCTTACACACTCTAAAAGGATGGACACTTTTCTGTTGATTACTGAAATAAAATATTCCTTGTCAATTGTTACAGACAGGCTGAGGAAAAATTTATCCATTTCCTCTTTAGCTTTGAATGTATTTAAAATTTATATATATAACAGGGATTTTGAGATCATGGAGAAATCCAGAACAATACTATGAACAAGATAATGAGATAATGTTTCTATTGGTGTATTAAACATTTTGAAGAATTTCCAAAATATAGGAAAAGTAGGCTGATATTGAAGAAGAAACCAGAGCAGAAAAAAATTGAACTATAAACCCCATGCTGAAGTAAGGACTTTTCACTACAGAATCTCAAGGGACTGTCAATAGGGAGCCATTGGGGCAGTTATCACAGCAACTAATAGAAATGCTACATTCTGAGTAGCTGAGTCCTTTGAGGCATTCCTTTATAAATGGCATAAGAGGTGTAGCAGAGGTTCTTGCTCCCAGGCTTCAGACCTAAGAATAACTTTCTAATAAAACAACCTTCTCAAGGAGAGCCACAGCCACGCAGCTGGCACTTGCCAAAGATGTCAGCAAAGCCTGGAATGATTAGAAATATTCATACAACAAAAGCAAGTAAATATTAGGAACAGATTCTGGCAATTGGACCAAGAATAAATCTTCTGTAAGCCCACCTTCTGATGTTGGAGTCCCATCCGTGGGGAGAGAGTAGGTGCTGTGGCTTGGAGAGTAGAGATGAGAGTGTAATGTCATACTTTCGCCAGATGGATGGCGTCTGAACACCCAGGCAGCAACGACCTGCGCACCCTCTCCACAGCAACATCGCTGTGCAAACACACTCACATTCACGCATGAGAGGTAGGATTGTAAAGTCAGGGCCCAGTTTTACGTACAAGACAACAGCGATTCTCATTTGAGTAGGGGAAATATTTAATCTTTACTCAAATATTGGTAAGCTGAGCATTACCAAAGATTTCGAGAGGGAAAAAAAAAACAAACAGGAGAAAGGAATCTTTCATTATAAAAGTTATGCTGATAATCTTGTTATTTATTTGTAAGAACTCTATATAAGTGAACTTAGGCATGTATTGGATTATTTATCTATATTAATGTTAAATTAATGTATGTTACTGAACTCTGTCACTTGTGTTACTGTTTCATCTTTGCTGTTTTTTTTCTTGAATTTAGTATGTGGACATACATGTTATTTGCAAATAATATATTATCTTTCTAATGTTATATTTTATTGTTTCACAAATAAGATAATTCACAAAATGTTTGCTAATATATACTCTTAAGATGTAGCTTTTCCCTTGATATTAAAGTACATTTTTCTATTATTTTGAAGTAGATATGTTATTGGTTTTATTTAAGAAAAAAATTCTATTTTAATATATTAAAAGAGTTGTGTTTTATTTATCTATTTATTTTTGAGCCTTATATTTTCTCTTCATCATTTGTGGATGTTGAATTTTATAAAAAGACATTTTGAATTCAGTTGACATTGTCATATATTTTCTTCTTGAACTAATTATCATAATGAATTACATAAATGTATTTCATATTATGGAATCACTCTTACATGCTAAACTAAACCCAGTTTGGTCATGGTATATTATTTTTAATAGCACAGATGAATAGCACAGAATTCCATTGCTACTATTTTATTTAAGACTAGCTGTACCCAGCCACACATTGCTGTGGCTCAGTCTAGTTAAATGGAAGAGAAAGTGCACGTTTCAAAAATGCTCATGAGTATACAATGCGCCCTCCCGGGTGGCTACCCCTGGCACGCGCCGTTCCCACCCTGCCCAGCTAGTCTGGCCTCGCACACTTGCGTCTCTGCAGCCTGGGCTCCCCTTCTGCATCCCCACTCCCCACTGGTGGCCCGCACCCCGCGCCCCACACCCAAAGCAGCCTGGCCACTCCCGACTCCCTTTGGCAGGGGCCCTTGCCAAACTGCCCAAAAGCCAGAAGAAAAAGGAGCCCAGGAAACTCCTCCACCCTTGCCCACCATGCTTCTTGTGAACCCTTGGCCGCCAGCGTTGGGACTGCAGCGGCCGCCTGTGCCCCGAGCCCCAGTCCAGCCCTGGCCTCAGCCCGAGGCCCAGCCCCACTCTGGTTGATATTTTACAACATGATAATTGGCACGCCGATTGAATTCCATCCCTGGCAGATCGAGTGAATTCCAAATTCTGTTGGATAATTAACCACTTCATCTGTCCACAACAGTGTCGACAGACTTGTATGTGACTGCCTGGCTTTGAATGTTAGACTGAATAATATTGTTAAATTTGTATCGTGTTGCTCATATGTCCAACAGATGGCACTGTTTTTCAAAAAAGGCATTTTTACCTGTTTTTTTTAAAAGCATGTTTTTACCTGTCACAGGTGTGATATCTATATAATGTAGATATATAAAAACACGTGCGTATTCGAATGCAATGTTGTGTCAAAATTTCAAAGCAATCGGTGAAGAACTTTTGGAGATTTGAGATTTTGAACAAACGAACATTTACATTTTTATTTATATAGATTTATGCATCCATAACTATTTTGATCTATTTTCCAAAACATATATTTCCTGGAACATTTATTTTTTCTTTGTAGTAGTTATTAAGTTTTAAGAAATCATCTTTTTTCACCTTAGTTCAGGAAATTCTAAAATTATATGAGTGAATAAATAGTAATAACAATGATAACTTAAGCAACAAAATAATGGGTTTGAGTTAAGATTTATATTCATAAACAAATAACTCTCACATACACAAACATAAAAATAGAGATTTTAATATTTGAGAACACTCTATTTACAATAGCAAAAAAGATTAAAAACATTTAAAAATTTGTCAAGGAATATGAGGAAATTTTGAAAACACTTGCTAAAGACACAAAAATTGCCATGAACAAATGGCAGAAAATTTCTTCTTCTTGGTCTAGATGAGAGTTCCTACTAAATTGAACATATAAATTTAACACTACTTCAATACTATAAGCAATAAGCATATTTATAGAGCTGACAAATTTTAAAGTGCATATTATAAAACATACAGAATACAGCCCCCCCCCCTCAAATTTTAACAAAATCTTTTTTGATGAAAAGGGTCTATAAATTAGAACTCTACTAACATAAATTAACACATAATCAAATACTTCTTTAATTAAAACAACATGAGTTCACAGGCTAATGAGCTGGAGAATTTAACATAAATGTAGCATATGATAAAGTGTGTATCTCAGGTCACTGGGACAAGAAAATACGGTTTTAATATATTGTGCTGGAACAACTGGATAGTTATTTAAAAAATAGATGAAATTATACCTATTCTTCACATCATAAACAATAATTATTCCGGACAGATTAGAGATATAAATTTTAAAATATAAATAAATTATACAGCTTCTAAAAGAAAACAATTGTAAATTTGTTGGAAAAATGATCTATGACTTAAAACTCAGATTAACTATGAGAAAAGATACATATATATGACTATGTAAAATATGAAAGGCACTGCAAACAATAACAACACCACCACAATATCCATCAAATGTCAGAAAACTGAGTGACAAAAGGTAGTAAACATTTCTAACATAGATCACACTCAGAGGCTATGATCCCTAATATGCAAAGAGCTCTTAAACATCAAAGGAGAAATAACAAAACCCAAGGAAATTGGGGAAGAGACATAAACATCTAATTCACAAAAAATAAGACATAAAATGGAATTAATAAAAAGATGTCATGTTATCAGCAATAAAATTAATTAAAACTAAAACAAGATGCCATCTCTCAGGCCTCAAGTGGACAAAATTTATTCCGGCTTCATGAAGCACTGTTATGAGTTAGAGGACACAGATACTCTAATGCATGGTTCGTAGGAGTGCAAGTATGAATATGCATTTTAATAATTTCTAATAGACTTAAAATGTGCATCCTAAACATTTTACTTTAAAATTTTATAATTGATACACTCCCACTCTTGTACATAGACACTTATAAGGCCTTTTATTTTATCCGAGAGTGTAACAGTGTAAAAGTAGAATACATGCAACTTTCCCTTAAAAGATAGTAGATGAACTACATGCTTCTCAGACTTTAAATAGTGCACTGCTGTGAAAATGGTTAAAGATTTACTTGTCTCAATATAGATGAATCTTAAAAATTAACAGTGAGTCCTAAAAATAATTTACCAAAGGATAGGAAGTGTATGTTGCCATTAATATAAAATGTAAAGAATAAAATTAATATTATGTACATGAACATAATAATCTGTGCGCATATATATATATATATATATATATATATATATGGTCTATACTAATAAAAGAGTAATTTGCTAATTAGACCAGAGAGTCCGGACGTCTTCTGGGCGTCCTTCCAGACAAAGCTGCAGTGGCTATGAGGGCCAGCGTCACGAGAGGGTGGCGGCATGGGCCAGTCTAGCACTGCAGCCCTTTCTGCAGAGCAGCAGCAGCTGCAGCAGGGTGATGGGGGGGGGGCACCTTTCCCTGATCGGCCCTGTCGCTTACTAATGAGGGAGGCCAGAGGTGACAGCAGCGGTGGGGTTATGAGGGTGGGCCCTTCCCCTGATGGCCCAGTCACCTGCCACAAAAGAGAGGGCCTAAGCAGTCAGTAGGCATCCCCTGAGAGCTCCCAGGCTGTGAGAGGGGGCAGGCTCGGCTGAGGGGATCCCTTCACCCCAGTGCATGAATTTTCGTGCACTGGGGCCTCTAGTAAATATATAAAGACATATGAGATTTATTTAGACATTACCTTTAGGATAGTATTTATGTAGACATTAGTTATGCTGGCACTGTATTGTTACCTTTCTATGTTCTTAAAATTTTAAGAAAAAGTGCTGTAAAGCAAACAATGGAAAGTATTAACATCTTTTAAATTTCTCTAGCAAGTACAAAGGATGTAAGATACCATTTTCTCTATTTTTGTGTGTACTTGAAATATTCCATAATTAAAACATGCAAATTATGCATTATAATGTTATCTTCAAAACTTTGCATTTGTAGATACTATATATTAGAGTCACATTATGAAATTAT
Source organism: Murina feae (assembly GCA_004026665.1). NCBI lineage: Eukaryota > Metazoa > Chordata > Mammalia > Chiroptera > Vespertilionidae > Murina > Murina feae. Next base: position 7,460 of record PVJC01025663.1, on the reverse strand, counting down.
TTAATTACTGTCCAAAGTTAACATACATATAATGTTGTAAATCTAAAATATGCAAGTCGTGCTTCTCTGTCTCCTAAGAAACATTTATTTATCTAGTCTTGACAAGAGCTTTTTAGAGTCCTCTCTTCAGGCTGTGAAATGTTAAAGTTCATCTTGATATGGGAATTCCCAGCATGACACAACCTTCTGAGCTCTAATTTGTGATATGAGGTGTTAGGACAGAAGTTATGGCTTGATTCTTAGAAGTGTCAATGTGAGAAAATGAAAAAGGTGATTACATGAATAGGTTGCTACTCAGAAGTGCCAAACATAACATAACTTAGGAGAAAAATAGACTCCATAGAACTCATTTTTTCCACCATAGTCTAAAAATTTTCTAAATACTGTTTCCTCTTATAAACAGTAGATCAAAATAAATTATTTCAATTTTAACCTTTGCCAGAAATGTAATGCAGTTCTCTTTGAGGGTAAGCTTTAACGTTTTTATTTTTTAACTGTGTAAATCCCTCTTTAATATGGGAATTTGCATTTGTCTTTGAGGCAGAGGATTGCTTTTACCAGAGGATAGGGAGTAGGTAGGGGACAAGCAACTTCAGTGAGCCCTTAGATTTAACTATGTCAGGTTCAAGGGAAAGCTAAGTGAAAAAGTACAAAGAGAAACTTTTTATTAAGATTTTAAGTTGTTAAAATATGTGAGTTGTCTAATCAAAACTGAGTCTCTTTGATTACTTTTTTCTAATTTGTGTTTGTTTATCTGAGTCATGAAAATTGCTAAATTGTTTGACTTTTGTGGGAAAGGTATAGATAAGTGAGTGTTTGGGTGTGTTTTGAATGGTGTGTGTGTGTGTGTGTGTGTGTGTGTGTGTGTGTGTGTGTGTGTGTGTGTGTGAAAGTGTGAATGTGTGTATGCTATTGCCCCAACGTTAGCTCAGAGGAGATTGTTCAGACTAGATTACTTCCAGAAGCAGACATGGGTTCTGTCTTCCATTACCTCCCTATGGAAGAAAGATTGTGAAAAGCACTGGCACATGGGCAAGAAAGCAAACTGGCTTTGGGTTTCACAGTGTGGTGTGGTTTAAAAATAAATCCCCCAGGCTCTGGGAAATGGATTTCAGCAGCAGTGTGCTGACCCTCGCAGGGCAGATGCCTTCCTTGTGGATGAAGTAGGATACCTCTAAAGACTTGGAGTTAATGGTCCTCTAGTCAGTGATGCTGGGAGGATAGTACTCTCTACACAGGAAATGCGCTTTTCTTTCTACAGGGTCTGGGGTCAGGGGGTTGCACAACAAAAACATGTAGAGATGGTGGATTGGATCGCTGTGAATTCCATTGGTGGTCGTTGTGGGAATGTGGTGTGGGCTGAGGAGAGGTTTGCAGCAGAGGAACACGGGCAGTTTCCAGCAATGTGGACGCCAGGCAACCAGTAAACAGGGAACTCGCTAAGGATTCCAAGGGCTGGGCAGCCACTTATAATAGGACTTAAATGTGAATCTGTGTTGAACCTTCTTGTAGCAACCACAAGCAATCGAAAAGGTACAATTAAACACAAAGACCTGGGAGTTCTACTTGTGTCCTGAAAGTAGAAAGTTGGAAATAGGGTCCATATTTATGTGCAAAATGAAAAAAAAGACACAAAGACTCTGAACTTGTAACTTATTTGGAACCCATCAAATATCTGAGATTGCGGCACAAACAATAATTCTGAATTCTAAAAAAGGGCAGGCACCCTCCAGGAAAGGTGGTATGTGCAGATTTGCTCACTTGTGGCAGAAAATAGAAACGAGGTGCCATCTGCCATCAGGTGATTAAGAATGCATCAGGTAAAATGAAGTGTCCTGTGAAACGCCGGTTGTGGGCTGTCATGACAATAGGGAACGTTCCGAGCCTGGATACCAGGGGAGTCTGTAATCAGCTGAAGTGCACATGAGAAAGATTGGGCGTGGGTAGAACGTTAGACATTGCAGTTTGTTATTTATTGTTTATGTTTAGTTTATAGATCTAGATTCTGAAATCTGCCCATCACACATAACTGCCAGTCTATCAATTCTATATCGTCATATATTCCACTTGCTCCTGCTAGAATGACCCCTGAAGAGCCATGATGTGCCACTCTAGCTTATGGTATCCTCGTGGCCCTAAATGAAATTGTGAAATAGATTTCGATTGTTTTTGGTGCCAAAATTCCCCCATCCACTTCTTGTATTCCCTTCCCATTTCAACCATGAGAAAGCCATTTGTGAGGATCCTTACACTGCTGCTAAAATCTATTTCTCAAACTTTTAGGAGCTATTCTTAAAATAAAAATATAATTATTTATTTTATTGTCAGATAATATAAATCTAAAATGCTCAGTGGATTTTCCCCTAATTCTTGGGTGTGTGATGCATCTAGTTACGTTCTGCAAGGCTAATAAGATCTTTCATTATGTTAAGTGTCTCTGTGATTTAGTTTAATCATATTGGAGTATTCAAGTATCACTAAATAATAAATCCACAAAAATTATTTGCCTCCTCTGATAATTTACATGTAGAATATTTAATATCCTTAGACTGTTCTCCTTTAGTCAAGCTTAATTTAGATATAAAGTGGGATAAAGAAGGATTTATAGAAATCTGTGGGATTTTATAGTCCGAAGAATTATAACATGAATAATCCAATGTATTTCTGAAACCTACCCCTTTTATATTTTAAGTATCTTAATTTTTTCCCATTTAATAGCATCACTACAGTTTAATTACCTACTTACTCGTCTTAACTTATTACTTAGAGAGATATTAACCTTTTTTGCTCTTTTATCTATTACAACTCAACTAGAGTAAACATTTTAAAATGTAAATTGACCCAAGCCTGTGTGGCTCAGTTGGTTGGGTGTCATCCTGTGCACTGAAATGTTGCTGGTTCAAAATCAGGTATGAGCACACATCTCCAGTAGGAAGTGTGCAGGAGGCAGCTAACAGATGTTTTCCCTCCTTCCCTCTTCTCTCCCTCCCTCTCATTTCCTTTCTGTCTAAAAATTAATTTTTAAAATGCTATTTAAAATTAAATAATTAAATGAAATGTAACACGGATCATGAAGTCTCTCCTCTACTGTATTAGTTGTTGTCTGTTGGTCCTCATCCTTTCCAAACTTGGACATAACTTGGAACCCTATTGGCAAGAACATCTAGGATATTCTGAATATTGTTTAAGTCCCATCAATGTGATGCGATGTTACAGTACAATAGTAGTAGAGCAGTACAAGGCATACTATTTATGGTAGAGGCAACAGATGAGTGGGTCTTAGCATGAATGAGTTTTTGTTTGTTTGTTTTGTTTTAAATATATTTTATTGATATTTTATAGAGAGGAAGGGAGAGGGATAGAGAGTTAGAAACATCGATGAGAGAGAAACATCGATCAGCTGCCTCCTGCACACTCCCTATGGGGTATGTGCCCGCAACCAAGGTGCATGCCCTTGACTGGAATCGAACCTGGGACCTTGAGTCTGCAGGCCGACGCTCTATCCACTGAGCCAAACCGGTTAGGGCAGCATGAATGAGTTTTGTACTAATTGGCTGGATAGACTTTAGGTTTCTGTCTTAGACCAAGGGGCGGATGTGACATTGGCACTAACTTCCTAAACTTTCCTGACTTTTACATTACAGTGCAACTCTTAACTGTATAGTAAAGCTGGAGAAGGGCAACTGAAAATTAGTGGGTTTTGGATTTTATTCTTTCAGATTTTCCAACAGATTTACTAGTATTCATTCTCCTGTGTGACATATCTTCTGCTTGAAATACATAAACTGCTTTCTATTATCCTGATTTAACTCTGACTGATATGCCTACTCCTAGTTACATTTGTCTTTGGCTTTCTATTGCTATAGGAACGAAAAGCAAGTTTCTCTATATGGTTCTAGTCTGTGTGTACCAGTCACCCATGTTTTGGGATTTTATAGCTGCTTAAGTCTTCATAAAGGCCATAAACCCATTCCTAATTTTTCTGACATCTGGGAATGATCAGCATGTGTAACCTTTCCACTGCTGAAATAAATCACTACTTTTTAACATCTCATTTCCAGCTCACTCTTTACAAACCCTTTTAATAATATTGCCAGAAATAGGCTTTTGCTCAGACCATTTCAATAATTTCCTAATGTCTATCAAAGAAAATACAAATATAGTCTTCAAAGCCAAATTACTGTTTGTGTGTGTATATATATAATATATATATAATATATATATATTTATATAATATATATAAAAATATAATACATATTTTTATATGATGCCTGTTGCCTTCATAAACACTCCCCGTATAACTTGTTATGCACCTAGAATATCTCTTCCCTCCAAACCTTCTCTAAACTCTGTAACTTAAAATCTTATCTATTTCTCAAGAAACTTCTCAAATGTGATTTGAACTTTTCTACTCCCAACCACATGTTCTTCTTGATTTAATTACATATAAAATTTGTTTTCTGAGTATTGCGATCTTTGTCTTGAGTTTCCTGGGTTGATTATTTTTGTCAAAAACATGGTATAAGGGAAGTTACTATCCTTTGCCTTGGAAAATATTTTGATCCTCTAAGGCAAACACTATAATCTAAAAAAAAAGATGAAAAATACTTCACTAATCATCTATATCCATGACTGTCAAAGATAAAGATTGGGGGAGAAGAGAATTCCAGTTGATGCTGGAGTAAAAGGACACTCCTTATAATACATTGGAACCCAAATATCTCATTTATAAATCTATATATATTAAAGCCTAAGTGACCAGCTGACTGTTCAACCACCTGACTGATAGCTATGACACACACTGACCACAGACACTCAAATACAATCCTGCTGAGCTGTGGTGACTTGGCAGCTGCGGTTCTTGGATGTCGCAACTGGAACCAGAGAGGAGGGAGCCCAATTCCAGGGTTCGTCACTGGTCAATTGCCCTCTCTCAATCCAGGACCCCTCAGGGGATGTCAGAGAACTGGTTTTAGCCCAATTCCCAAGGCTAGCCGAGGAACTCTACCAGTGCACGAATCCATGCACTGGGCCTCTAGTAGCTTAATATTTTATCAAGTAAAATTATATGAAATGCAACAGTTAGTTGAAGGTATAGCAGAGTACCAGTCTTAAATGAAGCTTATTTTTATTTCAATTTATTGCCTCACATAATGTTCACATAAAATGTTAATACTTGTAAATTCAATTGTAAGTTTTCAAATTGTATGATATTGTTTTATTTTGAAAGCACTTCTAAACTCTATATTTATATATAATATTTCTTTACATATATAAATTTTTAGGTAAAACACGTGAGGTCTGGTATGTTCAAATGACTGTCTAAGATCAAATATTGTTGGGATTAAAACAAATTCTTCTCATTCATATTCAGTTCAAATATAGTCTTATAAAGGGTTGGATACTTGAATATAATACTCATTGAATACCATACTGTAAAATTTAAAGATTTTGTAATTCTTCTTCTATAGTAAGGAGGATGGTTCAGTTGATCCTACTCCTGTGAAGGCAGACTTTGCTAGTATAGGGGGTGGTAGTATCTCAATTCAAACATATGGGTTGAAGCTCTATCAATAGTACTCATCTGATCTTCATTTTTAAAAAAATATATTTTATTGATTTTCTACAAAGAGGAAGGGAAAGGGACAGAGAGCCAGAAACATCAATGAGAGAGAAACATTGATCAGCTGCCTCCTGCACACTCCCCACTGGAGATGTGCCCGCAACCAAGGTACATGCCCTTGACTGGAATTGAACTTGGGACCCTTGAGTCCACAGGTCGATGCTCAATCCACTGAGCCAAACCAGTTAGGGCTGATCTTCATTTATAAAAATAAATTATTGAGGTTCAAACAGATTCAATCAAAAGGCTTCTAAGAATTAAAAAAAAACCACTTTACTTGACTACCAAGAAAATAAGGAAACTAAACTCCCTAAAATTCCAGTAATGAACTCAAACTCTAGTACTCTATAATTATAATCATAAACCAAAGAAATGTTATGAAATTAATAAGCTGGTCAGCTAAATACTGAATACGCTATAATGCATGAAATGTTCATGCAGTGCATGACCCTTTAAGTGAACGTTTTTAGTTTTGTTCATTTACCATTGTCAACCAGTGAGGTGGCTGCTCTATTATGCTTTGCTTTTGGCTAGGTGTAAAAGGAAAAGGAGGTTTGTGGGGGAGACAGCATTTATTTCTATATAGACATTGACAAAAATAGAAAGCGGAGGATAGAAAATTGCTAGTTAGGTACTGTATATCCTGTTTGTGAAAAAGTTCTCTTTTTCAAATGAATGTCAATGAGAACTCTTTTTCCCCTAAAATTTCCCAGCACATAGTCTCAATATATTCTGACTTTCAATTTAACCAAGGAAATGTTAAACATTTAAGAGTTTTATATAACATCCTTCTATGTACTTAGGTATTAGTCTGTCTCTTCCTAGCTCTCTCTCTCCATATGTGTGTATATATATATATATATATATATATACACACACACACACACACACACACACACACACACACACACACACTAGGGGCCCAGTGCACAAAAATTTGTGTACTCAGGAGGTCCCTCAGCCCGGCCTGTGCCCTCTTGCAGCTGGGACCCCTCGGGGGATGTCCACCTGCCGGCAAGCCTGGCCAGCCTGGGTGAGGGGCTGATGGCTGTTTGAAGGCTGGCCAAGCCCCCCAGTGTAGACCCTCACCCCATAGGGGTGTGGCAGGCCTGGGTGAGGGGCTGACAGCTGTTTTCAGGCTGCCCACAGTCCCTTCAGGGTTTGAGTCTCTACTGGGGTGCCTGGGCAGCCTGGGTGAGGGGCTGAAGGCCGTTTTCAGGCTTCCCACAGTTCCTTCAGGGTTCGAGTCCCTACTGGGGTGCCTAGGCAGCCTGGGTAAAGGGCTGAGGGCCATTTTCAGGCTTTCAGGCTGCCCACAGCTCCCATTGACCCAACGTCCCAGTAAGGCTGGCTGGAATCAGGTTTCTGGGGTTTATTTATCTTTTATAATTGATACTCTGTTGCTTTAAGCTGAGGCCTAGGCAGGTAACTAAGCCTCCTGTTGGCTTCAGCTCCGTGGCTTCTATAATTGAAATAATGTTGCCTTAGTAGAGGCTCAGCTGGCCTAGGCAGACAGTTTCCTCCATTGCTGGTGCAATGGAAGCCTCCTGTTTGCTTCAGCTCCGTGGCTTCTATAATTGCAACTATGTTGCCCGCCTAGGCCAATAGTTTACTCCTGGTGCAACGGAAGCCACCTGTTTACTCTAGCTCTGTGACTGCCGGCCTCCATGTTGGCTAGGTTAATTTGAATATAGCTGCTCTGATTGGCTGGTGGGCATGGCTTAGGCGTCCCAATTTCAATATTACTCTTTTATTAGATTATATAAAAATTTTTTTTGCTTAAATTATCCTTCCTTATGTTGAACATCCATCCCAGCTCTAGTTTGTATCATCATTT
>PVJC01025662.1:0-24570 GCA_004026665.1 Murina feae | reverse complement strand
CAGGTGCCAGAAGGGTTATGCTTCCCCATAATCTTCCTTGACATGGGGGAAGTGGTGGGAACTAACATTCTTTTTCAAAGTGTGACTACTGTAAAGCTTGTACACTGTTGGGCATTTGGAGCCATTGCTTCATTTGTAGTCTCCTTGTAACTCCATGGGGTAGATTTATTATTTCTGTGTCACAGAGGTTGAAACTGAAGCTTCAAGAAGATAAGAAACTTATCCAAATAACACAGCTTATAAATACAAAAGCTGAATTTGAAGCTCAGCCCACCTGATTTCAAAACTTCTGGGTACCTAATTGTACAAGGTTGCCTGCATGGAAGAGAAAGGATGATTTAAAATTGTTTGCCATTGAGGGCTTCACAATGTATGGTGGAGAGCAGTGCTTTTCCAATAGCCCCGGAGCAAACTTGCCATGGTCAGAGGGCCAGGACGAGTGGGGTGGAGGAAGCTGTACTTTGTGATTTGGGAGAGGATCCTCTCCTCCCTGCATGTGCCTCCCGGCATTGTACCTGACCTCTCCAACTAAGCCTTCTTAGCCACCTGAGTTGCATAATCTAGAATTCAGCATCTAGAGTTGTTTTTCTTTGGTGGATGTTCTTTCATTAGTCCTGAGGAAATGAATTTATTGTGCTAAGTCTTTCCTTTTAATTGAAGAAAATACCCAGGTTAAAATAAGGAGCAAATCCTTTCACCAGCCCTAAGCTAATTGACCATGGGTATGTGTGTGCAGTATTCGGGTGAATCTCTTTGCCCAGGTGGGTGTCATAAAGGCTCACCTGTGACTTGATGGGTGACATAGTCTGGCAGGATTTTAGAAGCTTCTTCAGCGTAAACGCCATGGCTGGAACAGTGATTTAAATTCTCATTATTAAAGCAAAATTAGTAAATGCATGTAGATTTAAAAGCTCCTGAAAATGAATCTACTTGAAATATTTTTAAAAATAATTAAAAGAACTGTGATGGGGTCTTTGCTTATTCTTACATTTACATACATTTAAGTTAAGTTATACTTAACACTTGGATAAAACAAAGATAAGTACTGATTTTTTGGGGATCTAAATTTTACAATAAAATTGTATGATAGCAATATTGAAATCTCCACTTAATGTATATATAACTTTTGCAATGCTATCACCATAAAGGTTATTTTTGCCTTAAGTGAGGGTTTTGTCAATTTCCCTAAAGCACTCTTTTAATCCTGTTTATTCAGATAGTTGTTTTTTTTTGGGGGGGGCATGCTTATTATATCAGTATCCTTGTTGGTTTTCTATTTATTAATTTTTAATAGGTCCTCCTCTGCTAGCTCTTGTGTGTGTGTGTGTGTGTGTGTGTATCTGTGTGATCCAAAATGTTTTATGACATCACTTTCATCAATCTTATGAAATCTTAAAACTTTTGCAATGTTTGCCATTTTGCTTGACAATCTATTGCATTGCATCTGCGTTGTTTGATTAAATGTCTACAATATCTGCACTATCAGTCAGAGCTAGTACTGATGTGATGGGTGGAGAGACAGCTAGGCTTAAGTGGGGTGGGATACATGGTGACAAGTATTACAAGAGATCTATCAGCCATCTTCGAGAATATTTTTGTGTTATGGTTACTTTTTGCTTCCCTAAACAAATATGTAATTGTGGGATGGGGTATAATGCATGTTCAAATAATGAGAACTTCCTAGGCTCATATAATTGCTGAATGAAATGGAAATGACCTTGGCTAGATCTGTTCTCAACTTATAAATGCAGCAGATGCCAGGAGCCTACAGGCTAGGGTTGCACATAGATAAACTAAAATTTCCTTACAAGCATTTTGGTGTGCATAAATATAGCTGAAAGCATGCTGGAACTGCTGGAATGTTAAAGCTCAAATCTAGAGATATGCCTGAAGGCTCATAATTACATCTATTGCAAAGCCTTTCAAGAGAACTAAGTGTCTAGTTTTGATTTAAGGTGAGTTAAGGGGATGGCAAAACTGAATAAGAGGGGTTTCAGGCCTATTCTATTATTACTATACTAGGAGCCTGGTGCAAGAAATTTGTGCACTTGGCAAGGGGGGGTGGTTTTCCTCAGCCAGCCTGCCCCGTCTCACATATTGGGAGCCCTCAGGGGGTGTCTTACTGATGGCTTAGGCCTGCTCCCTGTTCCCCTTGGGGAGTGGGCCTAAGCCACAGTCTGGCCTACCTTTGGGGGAGGCGACCAGGCTAATCAGGGGAAGCCACCAGCCCCATCACCCCACTGCTGCAGCCACTGCCAGTCACCACAGCCACCAAGGTGTTTTCATCAACATGGACACTAGTCCCTTCACCATGAAAAAATGACAACTTTCTTTAGGCATTTTCAAGATGTGTCTTTCATAGGATATGATATTTCTTTCTTTCTTTTTTATTCTCATCTGAGGATATGTTTCCATTGATTTTTAGAGAAAGTGGAAGGGAGGGGGAGAAACACAGAGAGAGAAACATTGATATGAGAGAGAAACATAGATTGCTTGCCTCTTGCATATGCCTGGGATCAAGCCTGCAGCTGAGGCACATGCCCCTGAGTGGAATAGAACTCACAACCCTTTAGTTGGTGGGCCAATTCTCTAACCACTGACAAAACTGACTAGGGCATAACATAGTTGTTGGGTTTTTTTTTTTGTTGTTGTTGTTGTTGTTTTTGCTCCAATTGTAGTTGGATATAAGATTTGGGGTTAATTCTGTGTGTGTGTGTGTTTTATTTTTTCCTGCTGGATAGCAAGCTCCTTCAGGGAAAATACCTTTGTCTTGTTTTGTTTCATATCTCCAGGATCTGGTACAGGACTTTATAGATGTCTGTTATATTGTTCTTCAATTGATATAGAAATGACAAACCTAGTTTAGAAGGAAGGAAATGATCAGTTTTGGAGTGGAAGTTAAGTGGGTTGTACTAACTATGCAAGGATAGGAAATAAAGTAAGGTTAATTGGTGGAAAGTAGGACAGGGCAGGTTCTCTGTGGTGTACTATGAAAGGGGCAGAGGCCAAAGTACATGACCGTTCCTCTGGAAAAACAAATAAACAAGCTGGAACAAGGTTGCCTGAAAACATATAAACTTGGAGTCTGTGAGCAGTTAGATGCTCTATGTTAGTAACAAGGCTTAAAGCCATGTCTGTAGTCACCTAAGCCTTGTAATTTATGCTCTTTCAAAACTACTTCCCAGTAGGAAATGACATTCTCTAACAAGGTGGCAATGAAGTTCAGCCACCGATTAATGTAAGATGATGAAAACCCCTAAAAATGGAGATTTAATTTCCCAAAGTCTGCATTTTAAGGAGATTCCATCACATTAGAAATTTCCAATGACCAACAGATAAAGGGCAAGAAGGTTTTCTGGAAGCCAAGGCATGCATGGACAAAGCTGAATGTATCCGCAGACCTGTGAAGAAATAAGAGCTTAATTAGACAGATGAGCAATTTCCTGAAAAGGCATCTGCAGGCATTGGATGACATCTCATTTCCTCTACAAGAGGCATGACAACCGTGATGATTATCAACTCACTGTTTTGGAGCTTAGCCATTCTCCAGTTTATTTTCACTTGGTGGGAGTGAAGGAAGGTGCTGCTTTTGCTTTTGAGCTGGGTTCTCTTAGTCATGAATGTTGCATTTCTTCTATTCAGAGTGTGTATTAAACTGAGCTCCAGATTACCTGAATGTGAGATTTTGCTTTGTGGTTTGTTCTGGATTTAGCTGCAATCACTTTATTCAGAAGACTGTCCTAAACCATCCTCCTACCCCTACCCCCCTGCTTTCAGTGACTCAGGAAACAGAAACTAATTTTGATTTCAACTAATCCAAACTTGATTAGAAAAGGAAGTATAATGCTACTACATGAAAACATGAAGTTCCTGCCTAAGCCAGGCATGAACTTTTAAAAGGATTCCACTGATTCTTTCCCGTTTGATTTATCATGTCACCTCCATCTTTCCATTTTAGGGCATGTGACTGTGAGTTTGTTTGCTATACTGGAAATTAATAAGTAATTTCATGCATATAGAAAAGCTAACAGAGGCTTGGAAGATCAGAATGTTGAAAGCCCTCTCTGGGTGGTATGGGCCTTAGTCAGCTTCCTTTTCCCAGTACTTCTGCTTCTCTGAAATAAGGAAGTTTGTAATCTTTCTTGGTTGCCTTGTGCTCACTTGTCTTTTTTTTTTAACAAAACGAAGTCATTGAAACCCTTCCCATTTCACCATTGTATAGACATGGGGTAATTATCAAAAAAAGAAACCTTTTTATTCTTTGTAGGCTGTCAGAAATTCTAGTTTTTAAGCCTCATTACAAGACATTGATTTGAGATACTTGGAAAAATGTTTAAACAGTTGTCCAGTGATTAGAACTGGCTCTTCTTGATAGAGCTGTTCTTTCAGCAGTCAAATGTAGGTGACTATTGGACCAACTGGAGTTTAAAACAGGGTGTTTTCTTATCATACGAAAAGGGTAAGATTTTATTTAAATACATTTGTATAAAGAAAAACTGTACACATACTCCTTTTAAACCAGAAATTAATTAAGGATTTTAAAAAATGGTGGGATTGAAGCATTGATGAAGATGGAATTTTGATGGCTTCTATGCAGCAAGGCAAGTTGGAGAACAAAAAAATCAGCAAACTCTCTGGGTTGGTCAAACAGAGCCCACCTGATCTGCAATATTTTTTACTTTAGTTCAGTGGAAGTTAAGTGGGTGGTACTTGCAATAATCAGGGTCCTACAGAGAAAGAGAACCCGTAGGAGATGTATAGAGATTCATCATGAGAAATTGGCTTGTGATTATGAGGTTGGTAAGCCCCGTGACCTGCCCTCTGCCAGGTGGAGACCCAGGGAAGCTGGTGATGTAATTCAGTACCATCTGAAGGACTGAGAACTAGAGTAGCTGATGTTTGAGGACAGAAGATGAGAGGACATGTCCAGGCTCGATCAATGCGGCAAGAAAAAAAGGGGCAAATTCCTCCATGCTCCTTCTTTTGTTCCCCTCAGGCCCTTAATGGATTGGATGATGCCCACGCACATTGGGGAGGGCCACCTACTTTACTGAGTCTCATTTCAAGTTCTAATCTCATCAAACCACTAAAATTTGTATTAGGATTCTTCAGAGAAATAGAACTAATAGGATTTATTTATTTATTTATTTATTTATTTATTTATTTATTTGGAATTGGCTCACAGGGTTACCCACCCCCACTGGTGAGGGTGAACTACTTTACTCAGTCTACTAATTCAAATGCTAATCTCTCTTGTAGACACTGTCATAGACACACACACAGAAATTATGTTTTATCAGCTATCTGTGCATCCCTTAGCCTAGTTAAGTTGACACATACAATTGACTGTCAAAAGACCCCTTCTACCAAGTAAGCAATTAAGCTTGACCTAGAATTAGAGTAATGGAAGTGATTTTTTTTTTTTTTTGTAATGTTCTGGTGGTTTTAAGAAGTTTAGATAAACCAAAGTGATGTTCTATATAATGTAATAAATTAATACAAAATTCACCATCATAGATTTCATAAAGAGGAAAGTTACTATAAGAGTTCTAAATGATCTCAATTAATTTATTATGAGAAGTTAAAAATTATTCCAATTAATAAAAAGAGTCAAGAAATGTGTAAACTCAAGTATTAGTAGAACTAAAATATAACATTCTTGCCCTAGCCGGTTTGGCTCAGTGGATAGAGCGTTGGCCTGTAGACTGAAAGGTCCCAGGTTCGATTCTGGGTATGTACCTCGGTTGCGGGCACATCCATCCCTAGTAGGAGGTGTGCAGGAGGCAGCTGATCGATGTTCGATGTTTCTAACTCTCTATCCCTCTCCCTTCCTCTCTGTAAAAAAAAAAAAAAAGTAAAATATATTAAAATAAAATATAACATTCTTTTCTACTTCTTCACTCCACCCACATGACATTATGTCATTGATTTACTTTCCACCACCACCCTCCATACATATATACGTATAATATTATTTTAGAGTAGATATTCAATGGAGTTCTAAGCAAGACCATAAGATGTATTTTGTGTACCTTTACAGAATGTTTAATTTAAAAATAAATTATCTTCAGCACTAAAATGAGCAGAAATCTAATTTTCTGGCCTTTCTTGGAAAATGGAGCAATTTGGTATTGCTGTACTTATTAATATCCATGTGATTCCAAGAGACCGGAGCTGAGTAGTGGCCCTCCTACCCCATTTCCAAGAGAGATGACTAAATTCACACCATTCTAATTTATCCTTGATGTCGGAGGTGAGTTGCCACTTATGATCAAGGTTGGGCTGTTGGTTTTCATATTGTTAAGTTAGAATAAAATTACAATATTTAAAAATTTGTATTTTTTCAAAATCAGGCAAGTAACAGATAGATTGAGAAGTTTGTTTCAATAAAAAAGGTGTGAACATATTATTTATAGATACAAAGATATCCTAAATGTTTGTTTTAATGAAATTGTATCTGATTCACCTGACTAATGTTACCTGTTTTTTTCTACCTTGACTTAAATATAGATTTTAGGGTGCTTTGCACGTCCTCTTTAGGAATCTGAGCATAATGTAAAGTAATACTTTTGCTGATGAAAAACATTTCTTTCAGGGATCTGTTTTGTGGCATTAAACTTTGTCATCAAAAGGAAACAATGATGTAGGAAGCACAAAGCCGTGTCCTTTTCCTTTCTTGACAAGCCCTCTATATGGCGCTCCCTGCATGCACATTTTGATTTTCATGCAGGTAATTCTCTACCCACTGATACAAGGACTCCTGTTTGTAGGATCTGGCTTTGATTTTCTAATTGTTGGTTGTGTGTGTGCATGCCTGTGTGTATATCTGTGTAAGTGTAAGTAGGGTAAGGGGCAGGGAGGGTGGGTGGTGGTGATGGTAGCTGTAGGATTCAGCCCATTACTCAGCAGGATTCAAGTTCAAAGAGATGATCTGTCAAAGACATGAGACAGAACTATGACTGCTTTCTCAGATGCCACTGCTAGTCTTGGCATTGAGAAAACTGAATTAGCAGTTTCCTTTATGCCCATCTTAACTAATAAAAGCTTAATATTAAAATTAACCATTTCTTCGGGACGGCTTAAGCCACGCCTATCAGCCAATCAGAGTGACTGTATGCAAATTAGCCTAGCCAAGATGGCGGAGGCCGCAGCCCCGGGCTTCGCCATCTTGACAGCCTGGGTCCTGGGAAGGCACCTGGCGCCCTGGGCCGGCCGATGCCTTCCCAGGCAGAGAAGCCTTCCGGGGGGAAGTGGGGACCAGCCAGAGGGACCCCGCGGCCCCCTGCTGGGAGGCCGATCGGGTGGCCAGCACCACCCCAATGGCCTCCCAGGTGGAGAAGCCTTCCGGGGGAAGCGGGGACCAGCCGGCAGGACCCGAGGCCCCCTCCTGGGAAGCCTATGGGGTGGCCAGCACCACCTGATGGGCTTCCCAGGCGGAGAAGCCTGGGGGGTAGGAGGACGGGACCAGCCAGGGGACCCCATGCCGCCTTCTGGAAAGCCTATGGGGTGGCCAGCGCCACCCCATCACTTCCCAGGTAGATGGCCCAGTGGGTCAGTGGGAGCTGTGGCCAGCCTGAAAACTGCCCTTAGCCCCTCATCCAGGCTTGCCATACCCCCTGGGGTGAGGGTCTCCACTGGGGAGCTTGACCAGCCTGCAAACAGACATTGGCCCCTCACCCAGGCTGGCCAGGCACACCAGCAGGTGGACATCCCCAGAGGTGTCCCAAACTGTGAGAGAGCACAGGCCGGGCTGAGGAAACACCCCCCCCCCACTGCCCCAGTGCACAAATTTTTGTGCACCGGGCCCCTAGTGTTACTATATTTAAACAAAGAATGCTTTGTTAACTGAAGATGTCTTAAGCAGTATATAGTTGTGAATTCATGTTTAAGATTTTTTTCTGGATCAAATTCTAGATCTTTTAAAGTGAATGAAAGCTGTAAAATTAGGTTAAGGCAACTCAGTCCAGGCTCTTCAGGACACAAGTCTGAACTTTTTTAAAAATTTAATTTAAAAAATATATATTTTATTGATTTTTTACAGAGAGGAAGGGAGAGGGATAGAGAGTTAGAAACATCAATGAGAGAGAAACACCGATCAGCTGCATCCTGCATACTCCCCACTGGGGATGTGCCCACAACCAAGGTACATGCCCTTGACCGGAATCGAACCTAGGACCCTTGAGTCCGTAGGCCAACACTCTATCCACTGAGCCAAACCAGTTAGAGCCCAAGTCTGAAATTTTTGACAAGACTTGGTGAATGATCTCATTGCTTTGGAATAATGATTACAAAGACCTTGGTATACATCTTGCTATTATTTAGATGTCCATGAATTGAGGTTTCACCTGGTTAATTCATTTGCCTGGTTCTATGCACTGGGAGAGAACAGAAGACCCAGAAGCTGATTCTTGGCTGATGCAAAATACAGATGAGGAAGCAAGACATATAAACATAAGATGGTTTGATAAAACAAATACTTTATCAAGTGGTTATTCTACCTAAGGGGGGGCGGTGGCAGGAAATAACAGAGTCTATTGCAACAGTAGAAAAAACTACTGAAGATCATTTCTTTGACATCTTGTCAACTTGAATTAATTGACTTGAACCTGCATTTTAGCAAATGTAGTCATCATTGGAAGGATAAAAGGGCATAGATCACACCGACTGCTCATGCAGATCAAAGCAATCACTGAAAACTGAGAAAAATAGTATTTGATTTTTACATTATCACGATAAGTCTTTTCTGCCCAAGTCTTACTTTTCTTTGAATGGAAATTGTAAGTCAGAGAGAGAGAAAGAGAAAGAGATTTTCTTCTCTCTCTCTCTCTCTCTCTCTCTCTCTCTCTCTCTCTATATATATATATATATATATATGCATATATATAAAATAGTGTATGCACATTATGCCTTTTCCTCCCCCAATGCTCATCATCAATTACTCTTTACAATAAATTACTATCCATAAGTTACTTAATATCTTCTAACCTTTCTTTCTAGATATATGGCAAAGATATCAACAAACACACATATATATTTTTTGCAAAAATTGGAATAAAATATACAATTTGTTTTATAATTTACTTTTTATTCATACTAGTAATATATTTTGTGGCATGTTTTATTGTCATACACATGTATCCACATTATTTTAAAAAATTCTTACATGATATATTTCATCTTATAGATTAATCATAATTTTAAAACTATTTCTTTATATAAGAACATTTAAAATGTTTCCAACATTTCACTATTAAAAAAGTGCTATAAGAAACTGTTATTTATAGTTTATGTATTTGCGTATGTATATCCACAGGATAAATTTTCAGAAGTGGAATTGCTTGGCCAGAGTACATGCATTTTAAATATTTATAGACTTTGTTAACTTGCACCCCATAAATTTTGCATGAATTTACATTCCCAAATATATCTTAAAAGAATTTATATTTTTAAACATCCTTAAAGTGGATATTATTAATCTGATAGGGGTGAATGTTATCTTAATGTTTTAAATTATTAATTATTTGTGAGATTTAATAATTTGGTCATATATAGTTCTGCTGTGAATTGTCTCTTAGAGTTCTTATCTTTTTGTTTTTCTTTTGTGTTGCTTCCTTTTTATGACTTTAACTCTTCATATATCATGAATGTTCATATTTTATATATTTGGTAAATATTTTTTTCCAATTTGTCATGGTATTACTTGTTAGTACACTTTTATCATTTCCCAAATGTCTGTATATATTTCCCTTTGATTATGTCAAGCTACAGAGAGGAACTTGTTTTCATTAACATCTGTGTTAAATAAATACTAAGAACAATAAAAGTAGCACCAAATGAGTCAGGTCAGTTAAAAAAAGAGATGCCATAGAACCTTGACTTTAATATTGATTTCACTGAATTTTAGGTTAACACTATTCTTTTATACTGTTACATAAGTAATCCAAGGTTAGTATGAGGTACTACTCTTTGTCTCTTCTTCTTTCATGTCAGCCCTTCTTCACCAAACTTTTTTGTTTTTCTTGGACATCCAGAGGACTCTGTGGCAGTTAAAAAATATTTATTGTTGAGATTATTATAGATATCCCTCTTTTTTCTCCCCATTGCCAGCCTCCGCCCGGTTCCTGCCCCACCCCAGGACTTTGCCACCCTATTGTTTGTGTCCATAGGTAATTCATATATGTTTATAAGATTTTTGTTTAATCTCTTTCCACCCCCACTACCCTTCCTTCTGAGAATCATAAGTCTGTTCCATTTCCACGCCTCTAATTCTATTTTATTCACCAGTTTATTCTGATCACTAGATTTCTTATTTATTTTGATTTTTAGATTCAATTGTTGATAGAAAATGTATTTGCTGTCATTTTATTGTTGATATTTTTTATCTTTTCCTCTTTTATTTTTTCTTCTTCTTCTTCTTCTTCTTCTTCTTCTTCTTCTTCTTCTTCTTCTTCTTCTTCTTCTTCTTCAAAAATACTCTTCAGCATTTAATGTAATACTGGTTTGGTGGTGATGAACTCCTTTAGCTTCTTCTTGTCTGTGAATGTCTTTATTTGAACTTCAATTCTGAATGATTGCTTTGCTGGGTAATCTTGGTTGTAGGTCCTTGCTATTCATCACTTTCAATATTTCTTGCCATTCCCTTCTGGCTTGTATAGTTTCTGTTGAGAAATCAGCCGACAGTTGTATGGGTACTCCCTTGTAGGTAACTAACTGCTTTTCTCTTGCTGCTTTTAAGATTCTTTCTTTGTCTTTAGCCCTTGGCATTTTAATTATGATGTGTCTTGATGTGGTAATCTTTGGGTTCCTCCTGTTTGGGACTCGCTGTGCTTCTTGGACTTGTAAATCTATTTCTTTCACCAGGTAGGGGATATTTTCTGTCATTATTTCTTCAAATAGGTTTTCAATATCTTGTTCTCTCTCTTCTTCTGGCACTCCCATAATGCAAATGTTGGTATGCTTGAAGTTGTCCCAGAGACTCCATACACTATCTTCATATTTTTGGATTCTTTTTTCTTTTTTCTGTTCTGGTTGGGTGTTTTCTGCGTCTTCATATTTCAAATCATTGCTTTGATTCTCAGAATCCTCTACTCTACTGTTGAATCCCTGTATATTATTCTTTATTTCATCAGTGTATGTTTAATTTCTGACTGGTCCTTTTCCATTTTTTTTGGAGGTTTCTAGAAAATTCTTGAATAATCTTATAACCGTGATTTTTGAACTCTATACCCAGTAGTTTGCTTTCTTCCATTTCTTTCATTTGTGACATGTTTCTTTGTCTCTGTATTTTGGCTGCTTCCCTGTGTTTGTTTCTATGTATTGGGTAGAGCTGTGATGTCTCCTTAAGTTAGTAGAGGGGCCTTGTATAATAGGTGTTTTATAAGGCCCAATGGCTCAGCCTCCCATCACCTGAGCTGGGCACTCTAGGTGCACCCTTTGTGGGCTGTGAGCACAATCTTATTGTAGTTGAGACTTGACTGCTATTAGTGTCACTGGAAGGAATTGACCTCCAGGCCAATTGGCTGTGAAGACCAGCTGCAACTATAGTGGAAGAGCTGCTGTGCAGGAGATACCCCTATAGAGCAGGACTTACTTCAGTGGGCTTTGGTTGTTCACTGAATCTGCCCTTTGAGTGTGTTGCTTATGGATGTGTAGAGTTGTAATCTGGTATGGTCTCACACTGACAACTGGGTACACTGGCTCTTTGGTCTCCAGGGAGGTGCAAAGTCAACCACTGTCTAGGGCCACCCAGTAGGAGCTACAGAGAAATCTACAGATTCCTCCTCTTTGTATCAGGTTTAGAAGTGCCTAGATGAGGCCCAGCTATGAAGCAAGGCAGGCTGGTGTTGGTGCTTTTTATTGATAGGTTTGGAGCTTCCTGACCCAGCTTCAGCTTGAGAGTTTTTAGCCTGAGCAAGGGCCATTCTATGCAAAAGCTGCTGTGCACAGCTTGGGTGGGGTTGTAAATTGGAGGAGGTGAGGTCTTAGGGAATCACCATGGCATAGCAATCAGAAATGGTTGCCAGTTAGGTCTGTGACCTGGGAGGTCTCAATATAGGAACAGTGATCCCTGTGAGAACCTCCATCTGAAAGAAAGCCATCCTGGCTCATGCCCCAATACCAGACAATCCAGTTCCTCCTCATATGTGTCTGTGTCTCCCAGAGCCTCACCCTGGTGCTGGAGCTCAGAGAAAGCAGGACCTTGTAAGTTCAGTTCGTGGTGCTGGCATTTTAAGAGGAACAGCTGGGTCTCCAGAAGCCTCTGTGTCACTGAGTCCTAATCTGCACTGGTTTTTGCAGCCCATAGTTCTTACTGCCCATAGGGACTTTTCCCAGCTCTAGGACCCTTGGTTGGAAGTCTGATGTGGGGCTGTGACCCCTTGCTCCTCTGGATGGCCTCTGCAGAGATAATGTTCCTCAAGATCAAAAAAGCAGCACATATGGGTGCTGGACCAGCCTGTTCCACACCTCTGCACCTCCTACCATTCTCAGTGTGCTTTCTTCTTTACTTCTCTAGTTGTGGGACTTCCATTCAGCCAGCTTTCCAGTGGTTCTGGATGATGGTTGTTCTGTATTTTAGTTGTAATTTTTATGTGGTTGTGGGAGATGGCGAGTACAAGCATTTACCTATGCTGCAATCTTTGTTCTCTGTGGCATTTTAATGTCACTCCCAGCCTGACACTTAGCGATAAAGAAATCATTGTGGGTAATTTAGCAAACAAAACATGAAAAGAGAAATCTGAACACACAGATATTAGATTTGATATTATAAATCCAGTTCCTCTACTACAAAGTATAGATTTTGACACCTGTCCCTGCTTTAGAGGGATCTCCCAAAGACTCAATCATATCATGACTACTAGTATATGCATATCTTGACCTTTCTCAAGATGGCTGGTTGTTTATAGGAGAAGGGGGAGCTGACGAGAGGAGCTAACTGATGTTAAGGTCTACTGAGCATTAATTACTGTATATGCACTGCCATATTTCATCCTTCTAGCAACCAATTGAGAGCTAGGTTAAAAACTCCTTAATTCTTTATAGGTGAGAAAGTTGAGGACTTGGTACCTTAAATAATTAGCACAGTCATATAAGTGGTAAAAGTGAGATTTGAACAAAGGCCTGAAAAGAACACCCCCAAACAAACATAAGATTGGCAAGGGCTGTTTTTGTTTGCCTGTTTTATTTAGTCTATTTTTGGACGCAGTGCTTGACCTGGCTTCTCAATAGATACTGGTTGAATGAATATGAATGGAGTCCATGTTCTTTTCATTATACTATGCTGGATTTGGAGAAGGGAGCTAAATTTTCCATTAATGTTATTATAAATGTATTGTTGCCCTTATGTAAACTAGAGAGACAGGGTTTTAGTTATTATTTTCATACTTTAAAATGTACTGATTGGCTCACTGAAGATTTTGCTGGCTGTTGGAGAGAAAGAGCATGAAGAATTCTCCTGTTCTGCTTTTTCCCATTTTGGATACAAAATTTTAACCTGTCTAAACTGAATTGTATCTGCTTTTATTTAAAAACAGTATACCACAGTTTTCAAATTAAACCTTAAAAATGAAGTAAATTTTAGGCCACAGAAAGTTTTAATTGATTCATTCAACAAACATATGAGTGTTTACTAAGTACTTACCCCTGTGCTAGATACTAGGGCTATTCTATTAAACATGTCTCAGTTGTATGATGCATTTCAATAGAAAGAAAATATTTTAATATATTGTGATATAAAATTGAGTAAAACTTTCCTTCCCAGAAATGTTTGCAAAAAATCTTGGAGCAGTTGTCCTTTTAGGACAATTGCCCTGTGCAGTCCCCTCTGACAAAGAGTAATATGTTAACACACCTGAGGTCATTCTACTTCTTTAATATGCTTCTTGAAGATATTGTGTCCATGGCCAGATGAAACAACTATTCTGACTGAATTTATCAATTTGGGTAAACAATTGGTTTTATTTTTATCTGAGTGACAATTGGTTAGCTGTTTCTGTGTCACATTTCACACAAGTTAGTTTTTCTTCATATATTGACTTTAGTACTCCCTGGTAAGTCTTGTATTTACTCTGAAAAAGATAGGGGGGGGGGGAAAAGGCAAATAAACAAAAAGCCCAGGAAGATGAGTGTCTTTGAAGAATTTCTTTGCTGTTTGTGCAATTATTCATTTTTGAGTAATTGCACAAACAGCTTATATTTATATGTAATTATGTACTTTAGAAGCATATTTATTTTGTAAATAGGTCTTGAAATTTTTTTTCTCACAAAAGAGAAAAACTAGAAAAATGCATGTATATTCATGCAATTTGAAAAAGAAATAAAAATGAAGTTTCATTTAAGCTCATGTTCACCAAAATTAGCAGTTTAAAATGTACTTTATTAAACTATTTTCTAGAACTTGATGAAAAAATTTTCTTTTTGACTTAAAATACAAAGACAAGGAAAACAGGTAGATTAGGACAATAAACCAAATGATTTAAGAGGATTAAAAGATTACTGCCAGGCACAGTGGGGCTCTCTGTGCTGCACAGCCAAGGTCATGCAGTGCAGGCTACATTCCTGCAAGATAGAGTCTCTTTCAGAAAATGCTCTTTATCAGGGAGAGTATAGCTCGCCCCTGACCTTGGGGGCCCGGGAGGTAATAGTTAATGAATGCCTCTATAAGAAACACAATAGCATATTACATCTTTTCTTACACTGAAATTATGGGGCTCTTTCAGTTAGAAGAAGAGAGAATCCTAGTGTTACCCTAAGTATTGAAGTCTGTAATACCACTCAGAAAATAGAAACCAATTCAATCAGCTACTACCATAATGCTCTGCATTGATGGGTCTTAAGGCCTCAGTTTTTGTACTACACAGGCTTCTTTTTGTGGCAGAAAAGCTCAGTTTTCATCTTTTATCCTTGTACCACTCACCATGATTAGCTTAGGACTAGATGTAGGCTGGGCTGTAAAAAACTTCCTTTATAACATCAAGCAGTAGATATGATAAAAAAAACATTCCATCCTTTGAGGCTGTTTCAATGACTAGTGAGAACTGAAGCACAGTTGATATATAGTTTTATAATCACATCAATGATATTATTCCAAATTGATTGGAAAATGAATAGGCTTCTTGCTGCATATGAATGTGGCATACAAAATATATGGTGAGATGATTATAAAATTAAGACATAATGGAAGTCAGTAGACAAAAATAGGTGCTCAATTAGAAAAATTAAACTGACAATGACACACTGACCAGATTGGCTAAAAAAAAATATATATATATATATATATATATATATATATATATATATATATATATCGATTTTATTAGATATATACTCTTTTATTAGATTATATATATATAATCTAATAAAAGAGTAATATGCAAATTAACCATCTCTCTGGGATGCCTAAGCCATGCCCAATAGCCAAGCCATGCCCACCAGCCAATCAGAGCAGCTGTATGCAAATTAACCCAGCCAAGATGGAGGCCGACAGCCACGGAGCTAGAGTAAACAGCAGGCTTCCATTGCAACTGCCTGCCTAGGCTGGCTGAGCCTCTGCTCACAATAACTATGTTTCAATTATAGAAGCCACGGAGCTGAAACAAACAGGAGGCTTCCTTACCTGCCTAGGCCTTGGCTCAAAGCAACAGTGTTTCAATTATAGAAGATAAATAAACCCCAGAAACCTGATTCCAGCCAGCCTCATTGGGATCTTGGGTCAATGGGAGCTGTGGGCAGCCTGAAAGCCTGAAAACAGCCCTCAGCCCCTCACCTAGGCTGGCCAGGTACCCCAGTAGGAACTCGAACCCTGAAGGGACTGTGGGCAGCCTGAAAACAGCCCTCAGCTTCTCACCCAGGCTGCCTAGAGGGGTCCCAGACTGCGAGAGGGCACAGGCCAGGCTGAGGGACCTCCAGAGTGCACAAATTTTTGTGCACTGGGCCCCTAGTAAGATATAAAAGGCTAAGTTGACTCATGCATGTGTGATACATATAAAGCTCTTGCTGGCACTAATCACACACATATGTTTCAATCTGTCATTGTCGATAGTGAATTTGGCTGACACTTCTATTATAGAGAAAGGGCGAATAACGATATTAAAATATTTCTTCTAATTAATTTCCTTTCAATGTGCATGAGTCCATGCACCGGGCCACTAGTTAGGGTATAAAATTGCATTGAAAGAAAACTTGGCATTATTGAGGAAAACTGAAGCTATATATACATACTGTAATACCCAGCACTTCCAGGAATATACACTAAAGAAATGCTTGCCTATAAGCCCCAGGACAATGGAAAATAAATTGGAATACTAAAACAGTAATATAAATGAACAAGTGACAATTATAGAAAACATCATGGAAAGTGTCATGATCATAAGGTTAATAAAGGAATCATGGAATAAAAATCATGATTCTGCTCTTGTAAAATTAAAATACAGATAAAACCAAACTCCATTGTTTAATAATGCGTATTATGTAGTAGCAATATAAAGAAAAGAAAATGATTAACATAGGTAAAGATGGTGGTTATCTCTGGGGGTGAGGTAACAATAGAGGGCTGATGATATTTTACTTCTTGACTTGGATTGGACTATTTGTATAAATAATTGTCAAAGAGTACATGTATAGTTTATGCATTTTTCTATATGAATGTTATATGCTGCAAAGTAAAACACACATGCATTCTGAGACTACTGTCCATGGCATGTGATGATATAATGCCTAATATGCTAATGAGAGTCTGGCTCTTTGCTGCTAAGAGCAAAGTGTATTATGGATTCCAAGGGCCACTCCTCCATGCAACATCATTGATTGCCTGTGTCCAGGATTTGGTTGTTATCACACAAAAATCCCTTCAAGAAAAGATCCTGTTTGATTAAACTAACTTTATTCATTCTTATAACTAGCCACTTAATCTTACTGCAGCTTGGTTTAAAGATAAAAACCATTTGATTTAATAACACTAACATGAGGATAGGTGAGGTGCTTGAGAATTTGTCTGGGCTCCTTTATTTTCATTCCAGCAGTGCTCTCTTTTTAAATGACCTGAAAATTTATTTGTCAGCCTCCTTTCACCTCAAGTGACACAGCCTGTGTTCCATAGATAGCAAAGGAGAAATACAATGTTTTGTTTTTTTTAAATCATCTCCAAACACACAAGCAAAGCAATAGCTGAAAGATGTTTTCATCTCACTAATTAGGTTAGACATCTCAGGAGAACAGTCCTATTTGCTATGTTTTTAATGGAAATGTTTCTGTTTCGGTTGAGAATCTGCAAGAACAGATTTCTCCCTTTATACTTCCTGTTGGAACTTTCATGTAGAAAAAGAAAAGCAACATTTTCTCTCTCATCAGTTGGAGAACAGAAACATGAATTGTAAGTGACTTATGTAGAAAGATCATGACTTCTTAAGTTTTAAGGTGCATATTCTATAGCACAGAGCTGTGTAGAGTGCCATAAAATACATGCTTGGTGGTGGTTATTGACGTGCCACCCCCACCCCAGAATTTTGCTATTTAAGTGCAGCATTCATAAAGTCCTTAGTTTTCAGAATAGGCCACTCAGATGGTAGAACACAGAACATGTCTGTCTTTATTGACACATTTTTTCTTTCTATTGGTTATGATTGTGAATGTGTCTGTTATCAGCTCTGACTCCTGGTGAATGAGTGGTGTCCACAATGTCCTGTTCTCGACAATCCTGCTCAGCTCCTGTAGACTCAGGCCTATGGCCTCTTTTATGGAGTCTCATATTTGGTTTTCCTCTTTTCTTGCTGCCTTCTCTTTCCCCTAGCAGTATTGTCTTTTCCAAGGAACCCTGCCTTCTCATGATGTCCCCAAAGTAGGACAGCTTCAGTTTTGTCATTTTTGCTTCCATGTTTCAAGCTTAATTTGCTCTAGGACCCACTTGTTTGTTTTTCCAGTGTCTAGCATACCCATACTCTCCTCTAACACCATATTTCAAGGGAGTCAATATTTGTTTTTTTCAATCTTCTTCTCTGTCCAACTATTCATAGTAATTGAAAATAAAAGGTTTGGACAACCTTAGCCTTGGTATCTAATGACACATCTTTGCTATTGAAGATCTGTGCTAATTTTTCCATTGGGGCCCTTCTGATTCTCAGCCTTCTCTTGATTTCCAGGCTGCAGTGCCTATTTAAGTTGATAACTGAACCAAGGTAAGTAACATTTCAACACTTTTAATATTTTCATTGTCTATGTTAAAGTCAGGCATTTCTTTTGTAGTCATGGTTTTTGTCTTCTTGATGTTCAAATGCAGCCCTGTGTTGAAGGTGAATAATTAGTACTAATTGTTCTTCCATTTTCTCATTGCCTTATATTTGTCAGTCTTGTTTTTTCACTGACAGTGAGCTCTTTGAAGGTATTGGGTAAAATGCAATGCCAAAGAAGCCGTGGGAATTGAATAATACCATATGTGACAACAAGTGAAGAAAAAACAGAGAAGCCAAAGGCAATTAAAACATAAAATAGTTATAATTATTGGGTTCTTTCTCCTATTGTCCAGCGCATTTGTATCCTCTTAGCAGCTGTTGTATGTTCTAGTCAGGAAATTAAAGTATTTGTTATCTACACTAATAAAAGAGAACCATACAAATTGGTGTCACTCTGCTACACCCAAGCCATGCCCATCAGCCAATCAGAGAGACTATATGCAAATTAACCCAACCAAGATGGTGGCTGGAAGCCATGGAGCTGAAGCAAACAGGAGGCTTGGTTGCCCCGACAATGGAGGAAGCCAAGATTCCCGCCTGCCCTGGCTGGCTGTGGCCTCTGTCCAAGGCAACAAAGTTTTAATTATATAAGATAAATAAGTCCTAGTTCCTGCTTCCAGCCAGCCTTGTTGGGAGCTTGAGTCACTGGGGGCCATGGCCAGCCTGCAAACAGCTGTCAGCCCCTCACCCAGGCTGGCCAAGCACCCCAGCAGGGATCCCCACCCTGAAGAGGATGTTGTCAATCTGCAAACAGTCATCTGCCCCTCACCCAGTTGGTGGGAGTCTCTCCTGCCTCCTCAGCAGTGCTAAGGATGTCTGACTGCAGCTTAGGCCTGCTCCCCGCTGGCAAGTGAACATCCCCCAAGGGTCTTGGGCTGCCAGAGGGATGTCTGACTTCCAGCTTAGGCCTGATCCCCCAGGGAGCGGACCTAAGCCAGCAGGTGGACATTCCCTGAGGGGTCCCAGACTGTGAGAGGGCACAGGTGGGACTGAGGGACTCCTCTGAGTGTACAAATTTTTGTGTACCAGTCCTCTAGTAGTAAATAAAAGGGATGACCTCTTTAGAGGCTTTCTAAGATTCTAGTATTTATTTTTCAATTCTAGGCTTTATTAAAATACTCCAATAGGTTACAAGGCAGACATGCTATACAGAACATAGACCAAGGATTTTTAAAAAAATATATATTTTATTGATTTTTCACAGAGAGGAAGGGAGAGGGACAGAGAGCTAGAAACATCAATGAGAGAGAAACATTGATCAGCTGCCTCCTGCTCATCCCCTACTGGGGATGTGCCCGCAACCAAGGTACATGCCCTTGACCTGAATCGAAGCTGGGACTCTTGAATCCATAGGCCGATGCTCTATCCACTGAGCCAAACCAGTCGGGGCCAAGGATTTCTGATAGGGAGTCCATGGAAGGGATTCAAGGCTCTTATGTCCTTGATGTTTTATATAAAATTGAGTCTATGTATCTGTACATTTTCCTGAGTGTTTGACCTTTCATCTGAGATTCTTGACTTTTCTTCTCTCAGGTCAAGAATCATGGCTAATAGGTAATTCTCTACATTTATTCTGTGTCCTAGAACTGGTCATATGAGATTCACTGGACAAATGGATTTCAGAAAGATCCTTCTTACAAAGACTGAACTGACATTTTGCAAAGACAACAGTACCCACTATTCTTTAATTTATGAAGGAATGTTCAGGAGATCCCTTTCAAGAATTCAAGAATGATGCTGAAAATACCAGAGGCTATTAATACTAGATGTATATTTACTTTCATGACTTGGCAAAGACGTGAGCTGCAACATGTAATCTTCCCAAAGATGATACTGTGAAGGTTGGCTAGCTATCAGGCAGATGTCTAAGGTTTGGCAGTAATGCACCCCTCCTTTTCTTCCTCCTCCTCCTCCTCCTCCGAGCTGCAGAATGATCTACATAGTGCACTTGTATTTCCACTCTCTGTAGCTCCAGTCTTTTTTAGTTTTAAAAGCATCTTTATTGAGATACTAGAGGCCCAGTGGGCAAAATTCATGCACGGGTAGGGTCCCTAGGCCTGGTTGGCGATCAGGGCTTATTGGGTCCTTCCTTCCTCCCACTGCTGGTTGCTGGCCAGGGCCTCCCTTCTGGGCTGGGGTCTTCCTTCATTCTGTGCTGCCCCCTGGTGGTCAGCACACATCACAGCAAGCGGTCGAACTCCTGGTCGGTCGAACTCCTGAGGGGACAATTTGCATGTCAGCCTTCTATTATATAGGATAATAGATATATCATAAAATTCACCTTTTTATAGTGTATAATTTAGTGTTTTTTAATACATTTACTGAGTTGTGCAATCATGATCCCTACCTAATTTTAAAACTTACTTTAAGACTCTTTTCTAGTGTTTTCTTCTAATAGCTCTGGAACAACACTTTTTAATTTATCATACTAATAAATGAGTAGTATGATAATTAGACCAGATAGATTGGATAACTTCTGGACATCCTTCTGGAAAAAGCCACAGTTGCGGGAGCCAAGGCAGAGGTGGTTATGGGCAATCAGACAGGCAGGCAGAGGTTGTTAGGGGTGATCAGGCAGTCAGGCAGGTGAGAGGTTAGGAGCCAGCAGTCCCAGATTGTGAGAGGGATGTCTGATTGCTGGATTAGGCCCTAAACCAGCAGTTGGTCATCCCCTGAGTGGTCCTAGATTGGAGAGGGTGCAGGCCAGGTTGAGGGACACCCTCCCTTCTCTCTCCCCATGTAGGAATTTCATGCACTGAGCCTCTAGTTTTATAACAAGAAGATTTATACTCTAAAATAATCTCTCTAGATAATGGGCGGTCACAAGTCTTCATAACATATACTTGCTCCATCTCTTCAAATGTCAGGATTGACTTTGTGACTCAGTGTTTATGAATATAGTGCTAGTCAGTGTTTTAAATGTGGATAGTGTCTGCTAGACAAAATAATAATAATAATAATAATAATAATAACGTCAGACCATTTGAAGTTGACATTGGTATAGGCCCAAACCAGTGAATCTCTATACTTTTATAAGGTTCAACATAACAAAGATTGCATGAATATTCATTCCCACTCCCTTGGCCTTGCAAAACTTTGAAAGAAGACACTATATTTTAGGGTCATTAAAAATAAAGCCATTTGTTTATGCTTGAAACACACAGCTAAATTTTGTGGATTTTTTTGTGATTATGTACAAATTAAAATATTCTCATTCACAATATTTATTCATTCATTCAACCTCAAATATCTACTAAGTACCTCCTATCTGCCATGATAGATGGTAGGAAGAAAGATACAGTCTCAGCCTTAAGAGACACATTTTTGCTGTACTTTTTCCTCTGGCATTCTATGTTAATTTATTACTTTATAGCCTTGTGATGTGTTTGCTCTTCCATCTTTATATAAAAATGCATATAAATTCCATTACACAGATGACTTTTTTCCCTGCCTAGTTCCCACAGTCACAAAGTAGACACCATCTCCTCTCAATGTTTCAATGTTTCTAGACTTAAGAGGTGTAGTTGTGTGGTTTTCCCAAGTGTAATCACTACCTGCCTGAATCTTGGCTAAATGCCAGTGAGTGTCAATTCTTTGATCTTGGAAGTAGATTTAATTAACACACAGTGTCCAAGAGTGTGAAAATCTAGTTTTTAATATTCAAATTTCATATGTGATCAAAACCATGAATAATATATAAGACACGTATAGGTAATTTGTACATTTTTCTAGTACATTGGTGTATTTCCAATACATTTTAAATGTTACATTGGCCTTGCAGCTGTCCAGGGGATTTTACTTGTCCTGAATTACGCTGGAGGGTACTCCTGGACTTCTGACTTGGGGTGGAGGATGGCATGTATCATTTAGTAATTATTTAGTAATTTTCTTCCAGTGACTGCTCCTAAGTAGAAAAACAGAATGTTGGAAAACGAGGTTTCTGGGTTTACCCAGAAAGAACATGATACTCAGGAAGCAATATGCTGCTAACGAAGGTAATAGTGTGAATTTTGTCCAGAACTGATAGAAAACAGAATTGTGACTTTTGAAGAAGATGTTATCCCATTTCTTCATTATACAAATGAGAAAATGGAAACCCAGAAAAATTGAGTGATTAGTTCAAAGTTTCTTAATTGTTTGTTAAAAATTCAAATCCAGTGACTTAGATTCCTAGGACAATGCTCTTTTTACTAATGCTTTTTACATTTTATATGGGAAAAGATTTGCATTTACATTCTACTTTTAACATGCACTTCCTTTTAACTCAAAGACCTGTTTTTGTCAATTGTCTTTTCTTACCCTAACTGAAACTCCATTTAACCTCAACTGGGGTGAGCAACCTACAGCAGTGGTCCTCAAACCTGAGCTTCCATCAGCACTGCCTGGAGGCTTTGCTAAAACAGATGCTGGGGCTGACTCTGAGTTTCTGATGCAGTAGATCTGGCATGTGAGTACATGTGCAAACATTTGTATTTTTCCAGAAGTTTCCAGGTGATGCTGATATTCTTGTTTTGGGACCACAAGTGGAGAAACATAAACCTACATGAAGCAGATTTAACAACTCCTTTATCAACAGGGTTTGCAGGGACTGTGGCCCCTGCTGCTTTATCCTTTAACTTCTGGAAGTTTAATACATGATCAAATACCCATCTGAAGCTCAGTTGCACTCAGTAGTCTCCCAGCGTTCACGTTCATATTGAGACCAGTGTGAAAATGACTACTTGTCTTCGCAGACGGCTTGCTGAGTCAGTCTGGAATAAGAAGGTAGCTGTTCAACACTTCTGATTGAACTCACAGCTCCCAAGCCTTAGCCTCCAGACTGGTGCCTCCTTCTCTTTCCCTTAACAAAATAATTAATGTCAAAAATTCCAATGATAAGAAGGTAGCCTAAAATATATTTTTTATGAAGCTCCTCATATCTTCACTCCTTAAAGAGGCAGGCAATTAAATATCACTGTAGCAGTCAGAATTCTTAGTTACAGAAATAGAGGGAGGTTAGCCAGTGTCAAGAGAAAGGGATTTAATGTAAGGTTTCAGGTAGTAGATAGAATGTGAGTGGGCTTAGAAGAAACTGGGTGCCATGCAGAACCCTCTGCAAAATGTGAGTTCTAACTTTCCAACTTTTATTCTGCAAGAAGAAATGCTAGAAGGACATTTGAAGGGGTGTTGAGTGAACCAGTCTGCAGTATCTGGCATTATTACTGTGACCGAATTGTGGCTTGTTTTTTATCCTCAAACTAGATGCTGGTTCAATATCAGTCCTTGCTTTTACATACAGACATAATGATTTATGAATTAGCCCAGTATTGAAGTGGAGATGGGGCAGTAAATGACCAACAAAGGGAAAATTTTGTAAATAATTCTTCTAGAACACTAGCAGAAAGGTTAGTGACCTCTAGTCCTTGGGTTCCTGAGGTTTCAGGATTCATAAACGTCTTTTATTGGAAGAAACACTTTTCTAAAGAAAAGTTGGTGGCCATTATAACCCAACCCAATACTGATTACTTTAATCCTGATGGCAGTAGTGTTTATATTTTATAGTATGTTTATACTATGTTTCTGTAATATGAGACTATTTATTGAACTTGGAATTTTGAAAAGTATATTGACTATCATATGTTAAGGATAAGGATTCATTTTATCATTATCTCTTAGATTAAAACATCATGGCCTTAGCAATCAACAGATCTTATAAACTATGAAACTTGAAATGTCTTAGTTTATAATTAAAACTATTTTTTAATTTTTAACTTTTGTAAATGAAACCATAATGTATAAGCTAGGCTACTATGGCATGGAATCCAAGGCTGACACATCCTGCTAGTGGTCCTATTATAGTAACCTGGTTATTATTGAACAGTAAAGGAGTATAGGCATGCTATTTGTACAGCTCTGCTAGAAAGCTGCAATTTAACACTCTTTGTTTCCCACTGATGGACATGTGCCCAGTGAGGTCTGGGTGATGTGGAAAGATGCTTATCTGTCAGTCACACATGGAAGCCATCAGTAGCCAGAATAGTTGTGGCCACTGCAAGAACGTGGAGCCTGAATATTTAAACTAGACAAAGGGAGCTGCCTCTCGGCTCTGTTGCTTGAAATTTGCGCCTGACTCCTGCTGCAGAGGGTGCATCCCCCTGCATTTGCCCATGTGGCTCACAGCCATAGGGGCTCCGCACAGTGAACTACTGGGCTTTAATTAGTCTGATGCTGGACTGGACCCGGTTGCAACATGGAATGGAAGTTCTGGACCTTGGCCCTGCTTTTGGCTCTATTGGAACCCCAGCTGTACCTTCTTCAGGACTGGGTAGGGGCAGGGGACTTTGCAACCTGAGAATTATAACTCCAC